>CM065594.1:276133635-276205035 GCA_033119425.1 Bufotes viridis | reverse complement strand
GAGTAATAGAATTGTGGATCTATTAATCAAGTTGGACACCGTTCAATTAGATAGCTCATTGCCCTACACAGGGGATGGATGCAGACTGCACTGTCTCCTATGGATTCCTTCAGCCTGCACTGTGCTGCAATCTCTCTATGCTCTCCATATGCCCTCCCTGAAAATTCTCCCTACAATCTCCCTACACTGTCCCTGCACTGCCCCTATCCAGATTCTACAATAAAAAGCTTTGTTAAACACTTTCTCTAGCTCTTGTCACGTCTCTCCCTGTGCTCAGTTCACTGTAAAATGGCAGAGACCGGGCAGGATGAGGCTTTTTATAGGACTGTGACATCACAGGGACTGGCTATCTACTGATTGGCTGGCTGCATGGCATTATGGGCGATTCCTCATTCTTGGGCATCTTACTTTCACTTTGTAACACATGTACCACGAAGCGTGAGGAGATTTCGGATTTGTGGCAAATCGATTTTTTTCCTGAAATTTGGATTAAATTCCACTTTGTTAACTTTGATTCGCTCAACACTAAGCCTCACTAACCGCAATGTCAGGAAAATTCTGCAACACTTCTAACCTCTGCTCCTCTGTTAGGTCAGTAATGTCCTCCTTCCGGGCCAAATTTTGGAAATCTGACATGTGTCACTTTATGTAGTAATAACTTTGGAATTACTTATCCAACCAGTTCTACATAGTAACATAGTATATAATTCCTTCCCGACTCCAATCAGGCATCAGAATAACTCCCTGGATCAGCGACCCCTCTCTAGTAGCTATAGCCTGTAATATTATTACACTCCAGAAATACATCCCGGCCCCTCCTGAATTCCTTTATTGTACTCACCATCACCACCTCCTCAGGCAGAGAGTCCCATAGTCTCACTGCTCTTACCGTAAAGAATCCATAGTCTCACTGCTCTTACCGTAATGAATCCTCTTCTATGTTTGTGTAGAAACCTTCTTTCCTCCAGACGCAGAGGATGTCCCCTCGTCACAGTCACAGTCCTGGGGATAAATAGATGATGGGAGAGATCTCTGTACTGACCCCTGATATATTTATACATAGTTATTAGATCTCCCCTCAGTCTTCATTTTTCTAATCCTTTCAGGGTACTATAGCTGCCCCTTTCCAGTTATTACTTTAGTTGCCCTCCTCTGAACCCTCTCCAGCTCTGCTATGTCCGCCTTGTTCACAGGAGCCCAGAACTGTACACAGTACTCCATGTGGTCTGACTAGCAATTTGTAAAGTCGTAGGACTATGTTCTCATCACGGGCGTCTATGCCCCTTTTGATGCAACCCATTATCTTATTGGCCTTGGCAGTAGCTGCCTGACACTGGTTTCTACAGCTTACTTTGCTGTTCACTAAAATTCCTAGGTCCTTTTCCATGTCAGTGTTACCGAGTGTTTTACCATTTAGTATGTACGGGTGACTTGCATGATTCCTTCCCATGTGCATAACCTTACATTTATCAGTGTTAAACCTCATCTGCCATTTCTCTGCCCAAGCCTCCAATCTATCCAGATCCCTCTGTAGCAGAAAACTGTCATCTTCAGTGTTAATTACTTTACACAGTTTAGTGTCATCTGCAAAAATAGATATTTTACTGTGCAAGCCTTCTACAAGATCAATAATAAATATATTGAAGAGAATAGGGCCCAATACTGACCCCTGAGGTACCCCACTATTGACAGTGACCCCTCCAGTACTGACCGCTGAGGTACCCCACTAGTGACAGTGACCTCTCCAGTACTGACCCCTGAGGTACCCCACTAGTGACAGTGACCCCTCCAGTACTGACCCCTGAGGTACCCCACTAGTGACAGTGACCCCTCCAGTACTGACCCCTGAGGTACCCCACTAGTGACAGTGACCCAATCTGAGTATCTACCGTTAATAACCACCCTCTGTTTTTCTGCCAGTTACTTACCCACTTACAGACATTTTCCCCCACCTTTGATATGCGCCAATCCTGTGAAACACTCCCTGTCAGCATAGAGTCCGCAAATATCAGAAATAAGGGTCTGGCTATGACAATACTTAATTCTCTTAGGATACGGGGGTTTATGCCATCTGGTCCTGGCGATTTGTCTATTTTAATCTTTTTAAGATGCCACTGTACTTCTTCCTGGGTCAGAGAGGGTACTTTTAATGGGGAATTTATTTTTACATTCAGCATTTCATCTTCACAGTGCAGAAGAAATATTGAATAGCTTTGCTTTCTCCTCATCACTCTCTGCAACTCCCCCCTCATCACTCTGTAAAGGGCTGACACCTTCAGATTTATACTTTTTACCATTTATATAATTGAAGAACATTTTAGGGTTAGTTTTGCTCTCTTTGGCAATTAATCTCTCTGTCTCTAGTTTGGCTGCTTTTATTTGTTTTTTACATTATCTATTTTTTTCCTTATAGTTTATCAGTGCTTCCTGGCTCCCCTCCTGTTTTAGTGATTTATATGCTTTCTTTTTGTCATTTATTGCTTTCTTTACGGTTCTATTTATCCACATTGGTTTCTTCTTGTTCCTTAACCTTTTATTCCCATAAGGCGTGTACCTCTCACAATTAGATTTTAGGATGCTTTTAAAAATATCCCTTTTTTTTTTTTTTAGGACTTTGTCCCAGTTAGTTAGGCCTATGGCCTCTAATAGTTGGCTAAATTTAGCGTTTTTGAAGTTTGGTATTTTTGTTCCTCCCTGAAGAAACACTCGTTTGAAGGATACTTGGAAGGTTATTACTTTCTGGTCACTATTTCCCAGGTGTCCCCCGACCTGCACATCTGTTGTTCTGTCAGGTCTATTGGTTAATACTAAGTCCAGTGTGGCCGTCCCTCTAGTTGGGTCCTGAACCAGTTGGGAAAGGTAATTGTCTTTGGTTATTGCCAAGAACCTGTTTCCTTATGAGATATACAGGTTTAGAGGTTTCTGAGATTGTTTTCTCATGATAATTCATACTTCATGTTAGTGGTAAATTTTAGTCAATAAGTTTTACCTTTATTTATTAAAAAAATCCAAAATTTACCTTAGCAATATTTTAAATGTGAAATTCTCTGCTTTTAAGACAGATAGTGATAACATGTTAACTAGTTGTGACTAGTGACTTACCAAGTGTGTGTGTGTTAACTTTGCTACATCTGTATCTCATTAAATAGTTATTACTTTACATTCCCCATATGTCCACTTTATGTTGGCATTTTATGTAAACGTCATTTTATTTTTTAGGACTTTGGGAGGCTTAGAAGTTTAGAAGCAAATTTTAAAGTTTTAAAGTCACTTTGCGGAGACATGACACAAACCACCGATAAATGACCCCATTTTAGAAACGACACCCCTCAAATTTTTCAAAATGGATTTTATAAACTGTGTTAACTCTTTAGGTGTCCCACACGAATTTAAGGAAAATAGAGGAGACATTACAAAATGTATATTTTTTTGGCAAATTTTCCATTTCAAACTATTCCTGTAAAACAGTAAGACTTTACAACCAAACAAACCTCAATATTTATTACCCTGATCCTGCAGTTTACAGAAACACCCCATATGTGGGCACAATGCAGAGCTCAGAAGGGATGGAGCTCTATATGGCTTTTGGAGGGCAGATTTTGTTGGATTAAATTTCTGGGTCCATGTCACATTTGAAGACCTCCTGATGCACCCCTACAATAGAACCCCCCATAAAGTGACCCTATTTAGGACCAGATTTTTCATTTTAAGAAGGGGTAACAGGAGAAAATGCGCCCCTCATGCCCTATCCTATGGAGGAGAAGTATCTGATTGGTGGGGATCTGAGCACTGGAAATCAGAATGAGATCACAAGATTGCAGTATGCCAGTCCTCAGGGTAAGCAACCTGTGAGGTCACGGACATAGGCAGGCAGACCGAGGGGATGAGGTTTGTACCCACAGTTATAAAGTCCCTGGGCAGACGTGCAGTCAGCGATGGAGAGGGCAGCACGCGGGTCCTCTGGGGCACTCTCTAGTTTAAGGTGGTATGTGAGGTGCCCTTGGTGTTAGAGTTTAACGTGCCTGTGGCAAGGTCCCTTGCAATTTGTGACGCCAGTGCCTTTTACGGTGGCACAACCGATTTGCAGCAGGAATAATTGAGGTACAATGGATTCCATTGATCATTAACTTCTTTACTGAACGGCAAATTATATGCAGTTCTTCATGTAATTCCGTTTTGAAGGCAAATGGTATAAATGCAGTGATTTTCCTGGTTTGCAGGCTTGGTAAAGAATAGGCTAATCCTAGCAAGGTAGACAGAGGGTAAGATGCTTAGTGGACAGGACCTGACATGATCCCGGGTAACTCAGTAGCTGTATTGGTGCGGTGATTAATAATCCGACTCCTGCGCCTCGATTCTCCCAAGGCCCAAATGCAGAAAAGGGTTGCTTTATCCTTGGGGCAGGCTCCTCTGAAAATATATATTCTCTTGCTGGATGATGGCTGGAACTTTATCCCTTTTCTTTTGTAGCTATAGGCTGACTAGGCTGGAATTTTGTCCAACTAGACTGTTGTTCCTAGGCTGTGAGGCTGCTAGGAACCAAGCAAAAAGGGCCAGAGGCCCCCTCTGCAGACTCCGCTTATCACTCCACAAGGTCTAAACTCCAACTCCCCTGACTAGACCTAGACCTGTCTATATCTACAGGGCTGTCCCTAGCTCCCTCTAGTGACTTGGGGGAATACTAACACCCTGAAAGGCCTGTACCAAGGAAACTCTCTGAAATTTATATGCAATTATGACATAACACAAGGTACATGGAACCAGGGCTGTGGAGTCGGAGTCGAGGAGTCGGAGTCGGAGGCAATTTTGGGTACCTGGAGTCGGCAAAAAATAGACCGACTCCGACTCCGACTCCTACTAGATTTAAATTGGAATAAAAAAAAATTGGAATAAAAAAAAAGCAAGTTTAAATGTCCCAATTCAGATAAAGTTATAATTAATTACTTCTCTACTGTAAGAATAAAGGCCAATGCATGCGGTGTGTCACGTTACCGCTAAACAAAGACGTTAAGTGACCGTGAAGAAGCATGCTTTTCATATGCTTTACTATGCAGTTAAAGGGACACTGACAGGCTGATTTACCGGCTAAAGATATATCTGCTGGTATTCATCAGAGGATTAGGAATACAACTAGACGACTGTTACCCCCAGTTGAGGTTTAATCAATATGCAAATTCTCTATCTTTGTGCCCAAGGGGGCAGGCGCACATGTAGAGTACTGGCAGCACTAGACAGGACTAGGTAGCGAGGAGGAAGAGAGAAAGCTGGCACAGCCTCAGCATAGCCAGATGAGGCTGCTGCCAGCACCCTGCGCAGGAATTCAGCGTTCGGCTAGCCTGAAAAAAAAGGCCAGTGCAGTGAATAATAACGAGGGGAACAGCGCTGGGAAGCTGTACTTCGGGCGCGGCTGGGCACAAAGCCGCAGGAGACGCTGCCCCATTGGGCACAAAGATAGTGAATTTGCATACAGATTAAAATGTTTTTTAAACACGAGTACAGCTTAACTGGGGGTAACATTAGTATAGTTTTATTCCTAATTCTCTGATGAATACCAGTATATATATATCTTTAGCTGGAAAATCAGCCTGTCAGTGTCCCTTTAAGGAGCGGCAATACTTACACTTTCCATTCTCTTGTGGTCTGCTGTTACAGGGAACCCATGGTTATCCTCGCCTCTCACTGATAACTGATTAAGGACTGGAGACACTTGTATAAGTGAAGGGAATGGATAGTCAATAGTTCAAGACTGAAGCTGTAAACCATTTGAAATACTGCTATCATTCAGCTAAGGCTATAAAACATGTAAACTCAGATTGTTAGCTTAAATTTTAAACATGACTATGGGATTCTACTAGGAAAATCATGTTTTAAAATAAATGCCCCTTCCCCTGCCCCTTCCTGGATCCTCCCACTGCTCTATCTTCAGCAGAAGATCAGCACACAAAGGAGAAGGCAGCAGCTTCTGCTCAACTACCTCTCTGTGCTAGAGAAGATTAGAAGAACTTGGTGGAACAGCTTCGTATTTGCATATTAAATAGGAGTCGGAGTCGAGGAGTCGGAGTCGGAAGTTTCAAAATCTGAGGAGTCGGAAAATTTATCTACCGACTCCACAGCCCTGCATGGAACGACATGTTGAATACAATGACCATAACACCATTGTGTAATGCCCACCCATACGTAGTGGGACACTACATACCCCGCTGATATAACCTGTGTCGCCCTCGACACAGACTGGGGAGGCTTGCCCCGCTAAACGCTGGTTTCCTGAAAGACAAGAAAGAGATATGTGCACAATATATAACAACACTGTGGCATTATTTTTGACTGCACTACGAAACATTATTCTTGAACCTGCAAGAAAGGTAGGTTATAATGCACAGGTATATCAGGCAGCAAAGCTGGCAAAATGACACATATTAACCACTACCCGACCGCCTAACGCAGGGATGCGTCCTGCGGGCGGCCGGGTTATTCCTCATTGACGCATCGGCGCGTCATCTCGCGAGAGGCGAGATTTCCTGTGAACGTGCGCGAGCTCACAGGATCGCGTCGGGAGGAAGTTAAACTACAGCCTGCCAGCGCTGATCATTCGCTGACAGGCTGTAGTAGTTAAAAAAAATCGCATATCAGACGCTGTTTTGTTAACAGCGTCTGATATGCCTGCAGCCTGCTCCTCTGGTGGTCCCTTTTGCTTGGGACCATCAGAGGAAACATATGTAAGTGCACCAATCACCACACAGACCCCCCCCCATCCACCCCCTGTCACTGATTAACCCCCGATTAACCCCTGATCACTTCATGTCACCCCCCTGATCACCCCCTATCACCGCCCCTGTCACTAATCACCCCCCTGTAAGGCTCATTCAGACGTCCATATGTGTTTTGCAGATCCGCACATTTGCGGACAGGAATAGGACATGCTCTATCTTTTGCAGGGCTGCGGCCAGATGTTTCTTTCCATGTCTTCTTTCCAAAATGGGGTCAAATGTGGGGTATTTATACTGCCCTGGCATTTTAGGGGTCCTAAAGCGTGAGAAGAAGTCTGGAATCCAAATGCGTAAAAATGCCCTCCTAAAAGGTACTCATTGGACTTTACACCCCTTTGTGCACCTAGGCTGCAAAAAAGTGTCACTCATGTGGTATCGCCGTACTCAGGAGAAGTAGGGCAATGTGTTTTGGGGTGTATTTTTATATACACATACTGTGTGTGAAAAATATCTCTGTAAATTGACAACTTTGTATAAAATTTTTTAAAAAGTTGTCATTTACAGAGATATTTCTCACACCCATCATGGGTATATGTAAAAATACACCCTAATACTCACTGCCCTACTTCTCCTGAGTACTGCGATACTACATGTGTGACTTTTGTTGCAGCCAAGATCGCAAAGGGGCCCTAATTCTAATGAGTACCTTTTAGGATTTCTGGGGCATTTTACGCATTTGGATTCAGACTCTTCTCACGCTTTAGGGCCCCTAAAATGCCAGGGCAGTATAAATACCCCACATGTGACCCCATTGTGGAAAGAAGACACTCCAAGGTATTCCGTGAGGGGCATGGCGAGTTCATAGAAGATTTTTTTGGCACAAGTTAGCGGAAATTGGCTTTTTTATTACAAAGATTCATATTCCACTAACTTGTGATTGTGACAAAAATAAAATTTTACATGAACTCACCATACCCTCACGGAATACCTGGGTGTCTTCTTTCTAAAATGGGGTCACTTGTGGGGTATTTATACTGCCCTGGCATTTTAGGGGTCCTAAAGTGTGAGAAGAAGTCTGGAATCCAAATGCGTAAAAATGCCCTGTAAAATCCTAAAGGTACTCATTGGATTTGCAGCCCTTTGTGCACCTAGGCTGCAAAAGTGTCACTCATGTGGTATCGCCGTACTCAGGAGAAGTAGGGCAATGTGTTTTGGGGTGTATTTTTATATACACATACTGTGTGTGAGAAATATCTCTGTAAATTGACAACTTTGTATAAAATTTTTTAAAAAGTTGTCATTTACAGAGATATTTCTCACACCCATCATGGGTATATGTAAAAATACACCCTAATACTCATTGCCCTACTTCTCCTGAGTACGGCGATACCACATGTGTGACACTTTGTTGCAGCCAAGATGCGTAAAGGGGCCCTAATTCCAATGAGTACCTTTAGGATTTCTGAGGCATTTTACGCATTTGATTCAGACTCTTCTCACGCTTTAGGGCCCCTAAAATGCCAGAGCAGTATAAATACCCCACATGTGACCCCATTGTGGAAAGAAGACACCCCAAGGTATTCCGTGAGGGGCATGGCGAGTTCATAGAAGATTTTTTTTTTTGGCACAAGTTAGCGGAAATTGGCTTTTTTTTTATTACAAAGATTCATATTCCACTAACTTGTGATTGTGACAAAAAATAAAATTTTACATGAACTCACCATACCCCTCACGGAATACCTTGGGGTGTCTTCTTTCTAAAATGGGGTCACTTGTGGGGTATTTATACTGCCCTGGCATTTTAGGGGTCCCTAAAGTGTGAGAAGAAGTCTGGAATCCAAATACGTAAAAATGCCCTGTAAAATCCTAAAGGTACTCATTGGAATTTGGGCCCCTTTGCGCACCCAGGCTGCAAAAAAGTGTCACTCATGTGGTATCGCCGTACTCAGGAGAAGTAGCGCAATGTGTTTTGGGGTGTATTTTTACATATACCCATGCTGGGTGAGAGAAATATCTCTGTAAATGACAACTTTTTAAATTTTTTATACAAAGTTGACAATTTACAGAGATATTTCTCACCCAGCATGGGTATATGTAAAAATACACCCAAAACATTGCCCTACTTCTTCTGAGTACGGCGATACCACATGTGCCACTTTTGAAGCCTAGGTGCGTAAAGAGGTGTAAATCCAACGAGTACCTTTAGGCTTTACAGGGTTGCTCTAATTTAGCCCCGCCCAAAATGCCAGAGCAGTAAACACACCCCACAAATGACCCCATTTCGGAAAGTAGACACTCTAAGGTATTCACTGAGGGGCATAGTGAGTCCGTGGGAGATTTTATTTTTATTTTTTGCCAGAAGTTAGCAGAAATGGAAACTTTATTATTTTTGTTTTCCTCAGAAAGTGTCATTTTCCGCTAACTTGTGAAAAAAATGAAATGATACATGAACTCACCATGCCCCTCCGCGAATACTTTGGGGTGTCTTTTTTCTAAAATGGTGTCATTTGGGGGGTATTTATACTATCCTGACATTCTAGCACCTGAAGAAACATGACAGGTGCTCAGAAAGTCAGAGCTGCTTCAAAATGCCGAAATTCACTTTTTTGCACCATAGTTTGTAAACGCTATAACTTTTACCCAAACCAATAAATATACACTTATTGGATTTTTTTTATCAAAGACATGTAGAACAATAAATTTTGAGAAAAATTTATATAGAAATATAGTTTTTTTAAAAAAAATTGTACAACAGAAAGTGAAAAATGTCATTTTTTTTCAAAAATTTCGGTCATTTTTGATTAATATAAAAAAAAGTAAAAATATCAGCAGCAATGAAATACCATCAAATGAAAGCTCTATTAGTGAGAAGAAAAGGAGGTAAAATTCATTTGGGTGGTAAGTTGTATGACGGAGCAATAAGCGGTGAAAGTAGTGTAGTGTGGAATTGTAAAAAGTGGTCTGGTCATTAAGGGTGTTTAAGCTAGGGGGGCTGAGGTGGTTAAAGGTATGGAGTATGGGCATCGTTCTCTTCACAGTTGGTAAATCTGGGAACATGGGCGCTGACCTGGCACAGCGTTAGGAAATACGCTAGGATAGTCCATCATTTTTGGAAACAGTACAAAACAAAGGTCCTGGAGGCTCTACTACTCAAGAGTTTGTACCCTGGAAGATGAAACAGTAGAATCACAGAGGTTCAGGTCCATTTGAGTCCATCTCTGGGCACATATTCTTGAAGAAACGTTCCAAACTGGAACAAAAACTTAAACAGGGATAGCTGGAAGCAGGTTGTTCCTGTTCAACAAGAAGTTGGAACCTGGAAGGAGGGTGCCCTCTGGTAGGCCGCGTGGATCTACGAAGCGGTAATGGTTTATCCGACCTTGGCTCAGGAGGGCTTGACATCCTTGAAGTTTCTGGAGCCCTTGAGGCTCTGTCCAAAGAAGGTCCCTCAGAAGGCGGTGGCTCAACAGGGGCTGGAGCCGGCACCACTAGATTCAACCAGGGTGTGAGGAACCAGTGAAGCAGATCAGCTTCATACAGCAGGTCGCAATGGTCTGCATAGGATCAGCATGCTGAGCTGACAACTCCGGCTCTGGAGGTCGAGGCTGAATTTCCGGTTCCGGTGTACAACTTGAGAGGCCTAGCCCTCTCTGGAGATCTCATAAATGTTGATGTCGGCATTAGGGATAGCAGTAACAACATAGGAATCCCTTTCCCATTTACTGTCCAATTTACTAGTGCGATGGTTGTTCTTCAGCCACACCACATCTCCCACGGCAAGGGGCTCCGCATGGGCGGACAAGTTGTAATCCCTCTGCTGCCTATCTCGGGCACTTTCCATGCGGTCCTGGACAATTTCTTTAGCATCGGTCAGGCGTCTCTGGTGCTCTACCACCCAGTCAGTCTTTACTAGCGGATTAATGACGTCCGGCACTTGGACATCCAGAGAATGATCCGCAGGCAACCTACCCTGTCGGCCAAACATAAGGTAGTAGGGTGTGTACCGGTAGAACTATGGATTGTATTGTTGTAAGTATACATAAGCTGAGGCAGAAGAGTGGGCCAGTCACTCCTGGAGGCATCTCAATCAGAGTTTGATTCATCTTTTCACAGAGTCCGTTACCTTGAGGATGGTATGCTGTGGTCCGGATCTTCTGGCAATCATGCAGCAGGCACAGTTCATGGAACAGTTGGGACTCAAAAGCAGACCCCTGGTCAGTGAGGATCCTTTCTGGACAACCATAAGGCAGAAGGAAATGCTTCCAGAATGCTTCTGCAGGGGTCTTGGCTGTCAGGTCTCTCACAGGCACAGCTACCACGATTTTGGTGAAATCGTCGATTATAGTCATGGCGTAGGCATAGCCATGAGCGACTTGGCTCCAATTTCACATGGTCAATGGCAACAAGTTCCAATGGAGCCAAGACAGCTCCCAGTCCTCTCTTGCTGGCAACCGTGTAGAGGTGAAATGGTTTCTGATAATCTGGGTAGCCCAGGACAGGAGGTTCAGTCAGCTTCTTCTTTAGGAGCTGGAAAGCAATCTCCCGGTCTTCATTCCACTCGACGGGGATAGAAGTCTTCGGACTCTTCTTTGGATGACCCCTCAATAGTTCCTGGATCGGATCTGCAATCTGGGCGAAGTGTGGGATGAAGCGCCTGTAATAGCCTGCAAAGCTGAGGAAACTTCTCACCTCTTTCACGGTGGTGGGAGTAGGCCAATTTCAGACAGCAGCAAGCTTATCAGGATCAGACTGGACTCCTTCTGCGCTGGCAACATGCCCCAGGTACTTAACTTCGGGCTTCAGCAGGTAACACTTGGATGGCTTAATTTTAAGTCTACACTTAATGAGGACTTGGAGAACTTCGGCCAGATGCTTTAGATGGTCCTCATAGGTTTTGGAGTAAATAATGACGTCATCCAAGTAAAGCAGCAATGTCTCAAAGTTCTTATGGCCTAAACAACGCTCCATCACTCTTTGGAATGTCCCTGAAGCATTACACAGTCCAAAAGGCATATAGTTTACCTCGAACAGGTCCATGGGAGTAGTAAAAGCGTTTTTTTGCGGTCTTCTGGGGCCAAAGGCACTTGCCAGTATCCACTGGTTAAATCAAGGGTGGAGAAATAGGCTGATGATTTCAAAGCAGTCAAAGACTCTTCAATCCGTGGCAACGGATAAGCATCTTTGTGGGTAATTTGATTGATCTTTCTATAATCCACACAAAATCTGATGTTGCCGTCTTTTTTACGGACAAGAGCTGTCCCATATTATATTAGAGTCTTTAATTTTTTGTATCATCTCCTTTACGGACTGGTACATGGTAGGTAGTATGGGTCTATACCTCTCCTTGATAAGAGGGTGAGAGCCAGTGGGTATGGTGTGTTTATACCACTGACCTTTCCATAGTCCGCAGAGTGTTTACTGAAGGCTTGATAGTATTCCTTCACAAGGTTCAGGACCCCCTCTATTTGTTGCTCCGGGATAGCTTTGTCCCCCACATGAAGTTCTTCCCACCAATATGCCGGAGAATCGCTGACAGGAGAGCTGCCACTCTGTGCAGATTGTGCTGACTCCGTAACAGGCAGACGGATAATGTCCTGGAAGGAGACCTGTAGAAGCTGAGCGACAGGAGAGTGCTTAGTGAGAGCAACAGGATTGTCACTCAGATTAATCAGACGAATAGGCACTTTACCTTGAGACACGGTCACCAGGCTCTTTGCAGCTTTCACAGAGGGATCATTTTCCATCTGGATGGGTTCCACCAGAGCTTGATAGTCTTGGCCTTGGACCTCCAGGACAGCATGGCACCTCAGGATGGTCTGGGTATTTGGTTGAAGGATCACAGGCCGGTTATCTTGGATTCGGGCACTGCAGATTTCTCCTTTCTCATTGGCAAACCTTTGTTGTGCGTACAACACACTGATAGTCTTTTGAATAACCTTTTGAGAAGCGGGTGAAGCTGTAGGTATAGATTGATCTAGGGCTTCCAACACTTTGGAGTAACAATTCCTGAAGACATTGGTCCCAAGGATCACTGGGTGTCCACCTTTATCTCCGGCTTGCACTGCGACCACACCTTGTTGCGGTAAGGTGGTTTCTCCCACCTGGAGGGTAGGTTCCCAGTACCCATGGATTTTTACTAGTTTGCCATTGCTAGCAGTGATATCCAGCCAGGACTCGGGTGGCTGGGTAAGGAGACTCTGGTCCCAGTATTTGTCAAAGGTGGGTCGCTGGATAGTGGTAACTTGAGACCCGGTGTCCAGCAAGGCTTCAAAAGGTATTCCCTTGATGCGGATATTTACCTTTGGACAGGACCCCACATATCTGGGCATCCAATTGGGATCTTTTGGACCTACTGTTCTACCTCCAGAGGGGCGCTCCGCAGCCTCAAGGGCGGCCCGTTTAACTGCCAGCACATGGGTTCAGTGTGGCCAATTTTGCGACAATAGGTACAGGTACAGACAGGCCGATTGCGGTTCTTAGACCGGTCATTTTGTTGTCCACCAGAGCCTTTAAGGAAGACTTCTTGGTATGCTGGGGGAAAGGCTTTTGAGGTAATGAGAGTTCATCCTCTGGCAATATCGGTTTCCCCCACTCTTTTATTTTCTTGCACACCTTCCCTAAACTGAGAAAATTGTACCTGTTCCATCAGTGCAGCCACTGCGTCGAGTACCGGGGCTTGGGTGGCTTGTAGAGTTGAGCGAACACCTGGATGTTCAGGTTCGAGAAGTTCGGCCGAACTTCACAAAAATATTCGGGTTCGGGACCCCGAACCCGAACCCCATTGAAGTCAATGGGGACCCGAACTTTTGGGCACTTAAATGGCTGTAAAATAGCCTAGAGGGCTGCAAAAGGCAGCAAAATGTAGGTAAATCCCCTGCAAACATATGTGGATAGGGAAATGACTAAAGATAAAATAAAATACAGAAAAATAATAAACATTCTAAACTTGAGCCCAAGTGAGTGACAGTGGCACCTGTCACCCAGCAAACATAGGATGTGGCAGCCACCACATCTGTCATCATCACCAAGCATCTCCACCAAATCCCATGGAAGTGTTCGGCTATCAGCCGTCCATCTCCCAAACACTGGAGAGAAAGAGAAATAGAAAGAGGAAGTCCCCCCTACCCATGGCTTTGAATGCCTTATTTCAAACTTCCTGGTCCTTTGAAATTCTGTCTGGTGGACAGTTTTAAAAACCTTATGGCGGTGGCTGTCCCACAGTACGTGGATCCCAGCCGCCGCTACTTTTGCAGGCGAGCCATCCCTTCCCTGCACAACCAAGTGGTGGACAAAACCAGGTGTGCACTGTGCAACGCCATCTATGGCAACGTCCACATAACCAACAACACAGTGGGTAAATGTAGCGGCTGGCCCAGAGGCGGATAGCATTTTTGTGAATGTCCTTCCGCCCCCGAGGATTGCTGGGCATTTCTCTTTGTATCCTGTTACCTCCTCCTCCTCCTCGGCTTCCTCCTCCTCTACCTCCTCCTCATCCACTCAGCGTAACACCTTCACCACCCACAGCAGCACAGCCCGGGGGAAACGACAGCAGGTTGTTTTGAAACTTGTGTGTTTGTGGGACAAACCCCGCACCGCCCAGGAGCTGTGGACAGGCATGGAACAACAGACCGACCATTGGTTGGTGCCACTGAGCCTCCAGCCTGGCCTGGTGTTGTGCGCTAATGGGCGAAATATACTAGCAGGGCTGGGCCTAGCCGGTTTGACGCACATCCCCTGCCTGCCACATGTGCTGAATTTGGGATCCATAAATTCCTGAACACCAGACAGTGAAAATCAATTCAGTTAATCGAACATACAACACCCCCCTCTTTCACTCAAACCATTAACAAACTATTTACAAATTTACTTAAAAACATATTAAAATAACTATAATGCAGCTAAACTAACCATGCAAACAAACAAAATACAAGTGGCTCGGAGGGTGGGTTCCTGCACCAACATAGGCCCTGGCCTGGAACACAATTGTCCAGCCAGGTCCCAGTTCTGGAGGATGAGGAGGAGTCGGAGGAACGCTGGGGGATACAGAGGACACAGACTATATACCTCCCTCAAAGACGATAGCTTGTCCTTGCCTCTGGGCAGCCTGGCAGACATGAGCGACTACATGCTGCAGTGCCTGCGCAACGACCGCCCTGCTGCATCCCCGTTACAAGGACAACTTGCCGTCCTTAATTTCCTCACTGGAGTGTGATAGGAAGATGAGCCCGCTAGTAGACACGATGCTGATGGCATTCACACCTGACACCGGGGACTCAGTGGAAGCACAAGGTGAAGGCAGAGGAGGAGGAAGAATATTCCAATGCAGCTGGGTCACCACCCACACCTCAGAAGGCAGGGTTAGCATGGCCGAAATGTGGAAAAGCTTTGTCACCTCACCACAACAACCTGCACCACCAGCAGATCTGGAACGTCTTAGCAGGAGGCAGCATTTCAGCAACATGGTGGAACAGTACACATACTGACTGATGGGTCTGCCTAGGGGAATAGCTACAGGGGAAGCAACTGCTTTGGGGCCCTGACCTAGAAAGGGTCCATCCAGGAGGAGGAGGAGGACTAACAGTATTATACAATGAAATTATATACAGTGGCAGTATAGACAGTGTAGAAAGCGAATGGAACAGCTGCTGGGCCTGGTCTGAGAGAGCGATCTTTACTAGCCACAGGCATGGCGGCATGAAAGGAAGAGGTTTGTGTAGCATCCCCAAGTCAGAGGAGTGTGAGGGACTGACCTGGGGAATGCCAGTGATGGAGAGGCTGGCACGTGGATCCTCTGGGGCACTCTCTGGGTTCTTGAGGGACACAGCCAGGTGTAGTGTGAGGTGCCCTTGGTGTTGGTAGATTAACGTGCCTGTGGCTGGGTGTCTCTGATGTCCGTGACGCCAGTGCCGGTAACAGTGGCACACCGATTATTAGGAGGAATAATTGAGGTGCAGGCTTGGATAGTAAACCAGAACTTCACTTTACTGAACAGTAATAAACAGCATACACTCTCTTGACAGTTCCTCAGAAGACGATTGGTTTCAGCAGCTTTGAGTTACAGTACATTAATGGCAGGCTTATATTTAGCAAGGTGATCACATAGGGTTAAAGCAGGACTTGCAGTACAGGCGGCTTGCACACTATTCCTGACTGATCCTGACTAGGAATATATTCTTCTCCAAGGCCCCAATGCCCTATCTCTGGCTTTTATCCTTGGGATACAGTTAGCTTTAAGTACCTCCTCTGGTATTTGTAGTACCTCTTGCTGTCTTGGTCACTGCTCTGCCTTCCCTCAGCTCCTCAGGCTGGTGACCAGTGATGCTCCTGCAGGGATCCTTATCCTGTTTGCAGCTTGACTAAGGAGGCAACACTTCTCCACTAGTCCTAGGGTCTGGACTGCTCCTCCCAGGGAATGACTCTTCCTAGGCTGGACCCTCTCAGGCTATAGGGCCTGGGCTGACTTCAACAGGCTCAAGGCCTGAGCTAGAACTTCACAGGCTCATGGCCTGGACTGGACTGCCTTCAACAGGCTCAAGGCCTGAACTCCTAACTCCTCCCCTGACTGGGCCTATATTAACTAGGGCTCCCTAGCTCCCTCTAGTGGCTAAAGCTGAGATGACACCCCTAGCAGGCCTGCACAATGGCACATAATAGCAGTAACAGGGTGATAGGATATATAAATAGGCATTACATTACATAGCATGTACTGAAAATGACATTCACCAATCTTCCCACAAATGAGGGGAACGTACGCGCTCTAGTGACCCTTCTGTAGTGTCAGGCATCACAACTCCTGTACACTACATTTGCCCAAAAATTACTGGGGGAGGGGGGCCCCATTCAAAAATTTGATGTGGTGCCCAATCATTTCTAGCTACCCTACTGGGTCTGCCCCATTCATCTTCTGGGTCATCAAATTGGGTACATGTCCTGAGGTTGCCCTTTACGCCTTGGAGGTGCTGGCCTACCCTGCAGCCACTGTATTGTCTCAACGTGTGTTTAGCATGGCTGGGGGCATTATCACAGACAAGTGCAGCCACCTGTCCACAGCCAATGTGGGCAACTAAGCTTTCATTTATTAAAAAGAACCTGACATGAATCTCACAGGACTTGTTTGCACCTTGTGCTGAATAGACATGTATACCGGCCTCACCCAACCATTGTTGTAAAATAAAAAAACTGTTATTGGCGACTACCTTTGGCTTCACAGCCCAAAAAGGCTTCATTTCATGCAAGAATGTAACCGCCAGTTGTAAGTTCCCTGTCAGTTATGCAGTGCAGGGGATTGTACCTGGCAAAAATGGTAATATTTCACCCAACAATTTAAAATCTATCCTTTGCCCAGCCACAGCTGAAACCCCAGATTTACTGTATTTCTATTTTTGCAACTGAATTTCACCACAGAAAATAATATATCCTTTGACGGACACTAGGGAAAATGTCCAGTCACAGCTGGAACACCAGATTTATGGTATTGCTATTTTGGCAATTAAATTTCACCCCAGAAAAAAATATACCCTTTTACAGACAGATTTAAACTAGGCCTGCAACAGCTGGAACACCAGATTTACGGTATTGCTATTTTGGCAATTAAATTTCACCCCAGAAAAAAATATACCCTTTTACGGACAGATTTAAACTAGGCCTGCAACAGCTGGAACACCAGATTTACGGTATTTCTATTTTTGAAACTGAATTTCACCGCAGAAAATAATAAATCCTATGACAGACACTATTAAACTTGTCCAGTCACAGCTGGAACACCAGATTTAGGGGATTTATATATTTGCAACTGAATTTCACCCCAGAAAATAATATATCCTTTGACGGACACTAGGGAAAATGTCCAGTCACAGCTGGAACACCAGATTTATGGTATTGCTATTTCGGCAATTACATTTCACCCCAGAAAAAAATATACCCTTTTACGGACAGATTTAAACTAGGCCTGCAACAGCTGGAACACCAGATTTACGGTATTGCTATTTTTGAAACTGAATTTCACCGCAGAAAATAATAAATCCTATGACGGACACTATTAAACTTGTCCAGTCACAGCTGGAACACCAGATTTAGGGGATTTATGTATTTGCAACTGAATTTCACCCCAGAAAATAATATATCCTTTGACGGACACTATGAAACTTGGCCAGCCACTGCTGAAACCACTGATTTATGGTATTGCTATTTTGGCAATTGAATTTCACCCCAGAAAATAATCTATCCTTTGACGGACACTATTAAACTTGTCCAGCCACTGCTGAAACCACTGATTTATGGTATTTATATTTTTGAAACTGAATTTCACCGCAGAAAATAATATATCCTATGACGGACACTTTAAAACTTGTCCAGTCACAGCTGGAGCACCAGATTTACGGTATTGCTATTTTGGCAATTGAATTTCACCCCAGAAAAAAATATATCCTCTTCCGGACACTATTATACTTTGCCAGCCACTGCTGGGACACCAGATTTAGGGGATGGGTATTTTGGCAATTGAATTTCACCCCTAAAAATATAGAAATTGCTATCCTGAGTTTCTAGGGGTGACAATAAGCACAGCCAAGCCCCTGATGTAGGATATAGCAAAAAAAACCCTAGTATTGATGGACTTGATGGTACACCACAAGTCACAAAATGGCCGCCGATCACCCCAGAAAAAAGTGACAGAAAAACGCTCTGTGCAGCCTAAAAACCAGTGAGCAAGTAACTAGCAGAAGTTGAATCATTCACAGCTGTAGATCGATCCATTCATTAGGTGCTGTTGCTGACTTTTCTCTGCCGAATCTCGCCCTCACAGCAGCTGCGTCCTCTCCCTACACTAATCAGAGCAGTGTGACGTGCGGCGCTACGTGACTCCAGCTTAAATAGAGGCTGGGTCACATGCTACACTTGTCAATCACAGCCATGCCATTAGTAGGCATGGCTGTGATGAGCTCTTAGGGCCAGAAGTAAAGCGCTAGATGACTGGCTGCTGAGCAGCCCTTCAGAAAGCAGGAAGAAATCGCCGAACAACGTACTCGAACCCGAACTTTTTTGAAAATGTTCGGCTCCGGGTCCGTGTCCCGAACACCCCAAAATTCGGTACAAACCCGAACTATCCAGTTTGGGTTCGCTCATCCCTAATTACCACTTCTGTGTCTATTTGTATTTTTTCTGAAAATTTAATAAAAACAAGTTAAAAAATAAATAAATATCTGAGACATATCTGTGAGCGCTGAGGGCGTGAAGCCGGACCCCGATAAGATAGCTGCAGTATGAAGCTGGCCAACTCCCCAGACAGTTAAAGAAGTCAAGAGCTTTCTAGGATTTGCAAGTTACTACCGGAGATTTATCCCTCACTTCTCTCAGATTGTGGAGCCTATCCAGGAGCTTTTGAAGGGTCATCCTAAAGAGTGCCAGGAGGCTAGGATACGGTAGGATACCGGTGGAGTGGAGTGAGGAGAGAGAGGCTGCTTTCTGGCTGTTAACAGAAAAACGTATAGAGCCACCAGTTCCAGGTTGCCCTTACTATGGACTTATATTCTTCCCTTATACTGATGCCAGTAAGAAAGGTTTAGGAGCCGTATTATCTCAGACACAAGCAGGAACTGAAAGGGTCATCACCTATTCCAGCTGGACTCTGTGAGCCGGAGCAGAATGATCAAAATTACATCTCCTTCAAAATGGAGTTTCTGGCCTTGGTATGGGTTGTAACAGAGAATTATCTGGCGGCCACACCTTTTACTGTCTACACCAATAATAATCCGCTGGCTCACTTGAACAGCACACGCCTGGGACCAGCAAAGATGGGCCTCTAGACTAGCAAACTTCAACTTTACCATTAAGTAACGGTCTGGCAAAATTAATGACAATGCCAATGCTCAGGCTACCCGCTCAGAAGGAACTCATTTCTAAAGATGATCAGTGAGAAGACGTGGAGATTCTAATGTCCTATTCCTGGTTTGCTCAACAGGAAACCCAAGACACTGGGTGTCAGACCTCCAAAGTCACTAGTTTTCCACAGATCTGTGTACCCTTTACCTCCAGTTGAGAGGGAACTCTGACTTAAACTACAAGCAGAGAGTAGAGTCATTGGAGAACTGTTGGATTATTTCTCCAGTGGGCACATACCAGAGAGAGTCCGGCAATAGAGAGCTGACTTGGAGCTGGTTCGTTCTGGCGACAATGGAAACTACTCTGGCCACAAATAGATATGCTCATCAGGATGACTCTTGATCCTGTCACCTGTGAGCGCCTCCATCAGATAGTGGTGTCCCAAAGAGATGCTAAGTAAGTGGTAATGGACTTGTATCATTACAGGTCTGGACATTTTGGAACCCATAAGGCAGAAGCCACCATTAGGCGGCGTTCTACTGTATTGGCATGAGGACTGACATTATAACCTGGTATTGTGAGTGCCCCACCTGTGCTGTGGCTAGAGGGGTAGGACATGACCAGCGAGCCCCCCTTCATCCGATAATGAGTAGGAGTCCCCTGGAAATTGTGGCCATTGACCACATAAAACTGGGACCCACCAGATCTGGGTACACCTTTGCTATGACAATCATAGACCTTTACACTAACTTCCTTGTGGCTGTGCCTGTACATAACGTAACTGCTAAAACTACAGTTGCTGCCTTGTGTAAGAGCTTCATTTTGCTGTATGGGTGTCCTGACAAGATACTCACCGACCAAGGATCAGCATTTGAGTCTCAGTTTTTCTATGAACTTTGCGCACTGTACAATTGCAAAAAAACTGGGGACCACAGCATATTACCCTCAGGGGAATGGGCTGTGTGAAAAGATGAACCAGACGAACAAAGGTAAGCCATCTGCCCGTTATCGTGAGTACTCCAGGATGAATATTTAGGAACAGAGACTAAAGGAGCCACAATGTGGACTTTATCTGACTGGTGACAGATCTTTGTTGGCCCCTCTGTTTGAATTTTGTTGCCTTGCTTTGTCTCTCACCCGAGGAGCACAGATTGTTAGGACTTCACCCATCTGTTAACTATCTCCAGGTTGTGCCTGTTAGCATCCAACACCCTTTTCCCCCTTCTCAGGTTAAGTTAATCCCCTACCCACTGTGGGGATTGCCTGCTACCCTTTAAATGACATTCTACTACCTCATGTGGATGACAAATACCATTTTTGCTATCTCTTGTGGATTACAAATGACTTCATGACTTTAATTAATGTAAGATTTTTTTTGCACTATGTGTTATGGTTTCTGCGTTATAAGCCAGCATCCAAAGAATGGACTCAAACTTGAGCTCTTTGTGACCTCAACTGTGATATTGAAAGTTTTTGCAATGTTCAAGTACCATTTTTTTTACCCCATAACATGCATTTTTCCCCCTAAAGTGGGGGAAAAATGTCAGTGCTTCTTATGGGGCGAATACTAATGAGCACTTCCATTATGAAAGCGCTCATTAGTACCGGAGGACCAGGAAGCGGTGAATGCAGCGATCTCCGGGCTCTGTACTCACTGCTTCCTGGTCCTCTGTTGTCAGCTCTGCTGTGTCTGCGCACAGGGTGAGGGCACAGCACAACCGTGGCAGAAAGAAGAAAAGAGCTGGATCCTGGGAGCCCGTGGCGTCCGGAGCAGGAGAGGCAAGTTGATTTTTTTTTATTTTATTTGCTCTGTGGCATGGGGTCTGATCTGAGGCATGTGGGTCTCATCTGAGGTCTCCTCACCATGACACTTTCACATTAGCGTTTTTGCCGGATCCGTCATGAATCAGCAAAAATACTTCCATTAGGATAGTACAACCGGCTGCATCCGTTATGCCTGGATCTGGTTGCATCATCTCTAAAATAGCTATTACAGATCCGGCACTAAAACCATTGTAAGTCAATGGGTGCCGGCATTATTGACTTACATTGTGTTTCATTCCAAATCCATCTTGCTCCGCATCCCATGGCGGACAGAAAAACACTGCTTGCAAAATGACAAAATAGAAGCGTTTTCTTCTGGTACTGAGATCCTATGATGGATCTCAATAGCAGAAAGGAAAACTCTGATATGAAAGTAACCGAACCAATGTGTGACACCACCATGCCTTCTGTTTTTTCCCGATCTGTTCATTAGGTTCTATGTAACTGTTATGTATTGTATTTCATACACTGTGCCTGGTTGACCAGCAGAGAGTTAGAGTGAGAGAGTGAATCAACACAATGTGGTGAGGGAGTGTTTTTCCCACACTGCTGCAGGAGCTTTGGGAAAGTAGCTCAGAGAGCAGCCCACTCCTGATATATAAAAGGACTTAGTACCACTGGGACACGATCGCCCATGGGAGCCAGCCTGTTGCATAAGAATAAATAATTTTTTTTATGTGAACAACCCTTGGAGAGGTTTGCATGATCATAGGGGTTTAAACAGTCTCTCATAGGTATACATTTATAATTAGGTATTAACACAGTGTTTAAATGGGAAGAAGATCTGAGGGGAACATAGTCCCACCCAGCTATATAGAAATATTAGGGCGCCTTCACACATAGCAGATTTTGTTGCAGAAATTTCTGTGACTGAAAATCAGTTCCTTTCAACTGAATGGAGCTTTCAAAAGTCCATGTGCTTCCCGCCAAAACAACCCCATTCAGATGGATGGAGATGACAATTTCTGATACAAAATCTGCCATGTGTTAAGACGCACGTAAGGTCTCTTGCTTATGGGATAATAATCACAGGATTATTCAATAATGATCTGGAGATCTTTTTTTTATTTTAAGAAACTCTCTGATGCAAGAAAAAAAAAAATTATTCACATGAACCTGAAGGAAGACCAGAACACTTACCTTTCATTTTTAGCTGCAGATCCGTCCATTCCTGGGCCCTTCTGCCGTCCAGGATGGCCGCACAGTTTCTCTGACTGCCTGATGATTACTGTGCATTTGGTGGCCCAAGACATTGCCTGCCTTGGACTGGCCAGCATTGCTCGTGTGAACACTGCTGACCAATCAGAGCTGAGCTGGACAAGCAGGAAGTGTCTTGGGCTGCGGATACACAGTGTGTATCAGGCAGTGTGAGAAGCAGTGCAGCCATCTTGGATCTCAGAGGAGGAGCCCGAGTGTGAAATGGAGGTCACTAGGTAAGTGTTCTGTTCGCTCCCCAGATAATGTGATTTTTTTTTTTTTTCTTGAACCAGAGGATCGCCTCTTTAGCTTCTCAGTCTCCTGAAGGAATCACCAACACAATCACTTTTTCTTAGAAAGCTTTATTGGATGTCACAATCGAATGCCCAAACAATCACTTGCTTACAGCTGATATACTGTGCAAATCATAAGACATAAATCATCATATCGTCATTAACATTACAGATGGCATGATAAGGTTAGGTTCTCATCTGATTTTGGTAAATCCGGTCATCTGTTCCAGCAGAGGAGACCTATCGGATCCCTATTCACTATAATCGGATCCACCGGATTTCCGGCAGGGATGCTGCATGCAGTGTTCTGGAGTCTTTTTTCCCAGCAGTAAACCAGTATTCTTGTCAGACGTCCAACGGTTTCCATTAGGGCTGCACGATATGGGAATTTTTGTGCGATTGCGATTAGGGCCCTAAAAATTGCAATAACGATATGCAATGCGATATTTTAAACTCTTAAGGACACAGGGCATACATGTAAGCCCTGTGTCCGGTCTTTAAAGATTGCGCCCGCTCCTGCTTCATGCGGGCGCCTCAGACACCCGCGGCTAATGTCCGCGACCGGCAGCAATGCCGATCGCAGACATTTAACCCCTCAGATGCCGTGGCATCTGCGTGCGATCTAAACCGAAAGTAAAACTTTCGGTTGTGCTCCGGCTCCCCCGTGTGACGATCGGAGGAGCCAGAGCGCGCCTGTAGTAGCCTGAGTCTCTATGAATGAAACCCAGGCTGCTCTGTAGTATTTCTTATGGAGCCTAACCTAACCATATTTGGCTCGGCCACATCGCCATAGTCGATTATGTTGATACGGTTGCTTTGGCGATATATCGTGCAGGCCTAGTTTCCATTATAATGAATAGGGGTCTGGTGGGCGCCAGAGGTGTAGTCTTCTCTGGTAGTCTTATCCTCTGCTGGAACAGAGTACCGTATTTACCAAATGCAGATCTGGATGGCCATGTTGGTCATCGTGACAATCACCTAAATCAGTGTTTCCCAACCAGTGTGCCTCCAACTGTTGCAAAACTACAACTCCCAGCATGCCCAGACAGCCTTTGGCTGTGCGGGCATGCTGGGAGTTGTAGTTTTGCAACAGCTGGAGTCACACTAGTTGGGAAACACTGACCTAAATCAACAGCAAGAACATAATTATAAATTATCATAAGCGTTGAGCGAATCAAAGTCCATGAAGTGTAATTCGATCTGAATTTCAGGGAAAATTTGATTTGCCGCAAAGCCGAATTTCTCAGTGCATGAAGGTAATGAATCGATTTTCCTGAAATCCGTACCTCATCCGTTTGAGCCTGCTGCCGCCATCTTGATTGAAGATCCTGCGCGAAATCCCGTGCGTGGTGCAAGATTTTGCTCTGGATATTCAATTAAGATGGCAGCCGCCGTCTCATTACTGTCAAATGGGTGAGGTAAGTATGATTTTATAAAATTTTTTATTTTACACCGGATTATTGCTATCAGATGCCGTGACCAGCGATAAACGCAGCATCTGAGGGGTACAATGACAGGTGGCAGCGCGATCACCATTCCCTGTCATTGCGCCCACAACTTACAAAGAAATACGCTTCGTGACTAAGTAATTTGTCACAAAGCAAATTTTTGGGTAAAATTCGGTGAAGCAGGTGAATTGAATTTTCCAATACTTCGCTCTAATGATCAATCTTCCTAAAAAATACTTACTAATTGGGAAAATACCTTAAACGTTCCCACTTTCCCACTTCGTTTTTGCCTCGTTACTTCCACTTTTCTTAAATTACCTTCTACATCTATTCTCCATTTTCTCTCACACTGTACTCTTACATGTTTCTGATTTTCTCTATTAAATACAATCTGATGCATTGATGATATCGAAATTCCGACATCTCCGTTGTTCTCAAGATTCAGTGGATTCCATCCATATGGTTTGGAAATGTCCGGCCGTGAGGAAATATTGGACAGAAATAATTCGAACACTAGGTCGTAAAGCTGAGGTCAGACTTCCTCTTGAAGCAGAGCGTATGGGCAGCATGATGAAAGGTGTCAAGACTTAATTATAAGAAATTGGTGCAGTGACAGGTCGCTGGGGGTTGAAGGCGGTAAAAAGAGTAAAAAATTACGAGAAGGTTTTTTACAATCTAAAAACCAATGGGAAAAGTAGAAGAATATATGGGGCCAATGGATTTAGTTAGTCAAACAATACAGATTTTTCTTCTGCCTCTGGCTGGGCATGGAGGCTGGGTAATGGGAGGAGATAATATATTAATATAAATGTAATCCCTATTATTTTAAGGTGGTTTTCTGAGATTCTGATATTAATGGCCTATTCTCTGTATAGGTCATCAATATCCGATAGGCGCCCCCGCCGACTGATCAGCTGTTTGAAGAGGCTACTGCACCAGGGTGAGCGCCACAGCCCCCTCCCAGGCCAGTGACATCATGTTCATCGGTCACATGACCTATTAGGTCATCAGTATCAAACACTCGGAAAACTCCTTTAACAATTTCTATGTAATCTATTTCTGGAAAAATGTATTTGTTCCGAGTATCCAGTACATGGCTAGGAGTGAGCGGACTGCCATTACAGCGGCTGCTCCCTTCTATTGGGGGTTTAGTTCACCCTCCACTGATATCTGCAGGTTCATCAGTCTGAGCCTGCAGATCTTGTGGAGGCCTCTACGTCCTCTCAAGTGATGGAGACTTTTGGCGTGTGTCCTGTGGGTGCTCCCCTATTTACAGTCCAGCAGAAGTGCCCTGTGCCATCGCGGAGAAGGTGTGTGGCTGCCTATTGACATCCGTGCTTCTACTATCACAACCAGGATCGGGGTAACCTACGAGTGATTTATGGGAGTCTGTATACTCCAGCACCAGTCGGTGAATAATCACAGAGAAATAGGATAATACACACATAATGGGGCACATTTACCAAAGTTTTGTGCAAGTTTTCACCCACAAGTGGGTGGAAACTAGTGGAGGGGGAGTGTAACACCAGCCTGACACATTTACTGTCTGGCAAAAAATGGAACTGAAATCTTTGGTAGCTCATCACTGGAGTAAATTTTAGTTTCAGGCACATGGACAACACAAGATGCGTCAACATTATTGAGGGCCCTCAAATTTCATCTATTTTATACAAGCAGACATTTTGAATTTGCATTATATGTTTATCAGATGAGGATAGCCTTTACTACTTTATTCTCTTTCTTTATTACTAGGATATGCCATTGCTTTATGATTGTAGGGATATTGAGAATGAAGGGGCTCCAGTGCTGCTTTAAATCTGCATCCCCTCAACTGTTTGTCCCTGGAAAATAGTGCCTCATCTACAGGCTGTGCCAGGAACTGCAGCTTGACTCTATACATCAGGCAGAAAGGTGTCAAATCCAGGAGTCAGGCAGAAGTCAGTACATAGGTAAATGGATAGAAGTATGGCACACCTTTGCAGTACTCTACTAGAACCTATTGCTCAAGCAACCTCTACTAGGGAAAGGTGACTTAAATACTCCAGAGAGGTCTACAATAGGCTGAAGCTGATTAGGGAGTGTATATACTGGCCCTTAAAGAGCCCAAGAGAATGCTTGTGCACTACTCTACAGGCAGAGGAAAACATAGCAATCGGAAGCAGGACACAGCCTGCATGGAGTGGACAGAGCACAGCTACTCTGGTGCCGAGGTCCACCTGGTAGGAGGAGAGACCCACTGCCAAAACCAAGCTGCTTGGACTGCAACTAGGGATGAGCGAATCAACTTTGGATGAAACATCCGAAGTCGTTTCGCATAAAACGTTGTTTTAATACTGTACGGAGCAAGAGCTCTGTAAAGTATTAGAATGCATTGGCTCCGATGAGTGGTACCTTGGAACCGAAACCGAGTTCAGGAAATAGTTTTTTACAGTATAAATCAATTTCTGAAGTTATTATGGTAATATAGTAATAACTTCGGCTCATCGGAGCCAATACATTCTAATACTGTACGGAGCGCTCGCTCCGTACAGTATTGAAAGGAAGTTTTATGCGAAACGACTTCAGATGTTTCATCCAAAGTCGATTCGCTCATCCCTAACTGCCACCATGACACACCCATGTGTATACCTACCCCAAATAGTGCCTAAAATAACTACAGTTCTTCTGTCAAAGAAAATGTCTTCATACAGACACATTAAGGCAAAAATTTGCGGCCAAAATATAAAGAGGGGAAAATGTACTGGGACACTAAAGCCCAAGCAGGCTTGGTTAATAAGGGGTTAAACAGTAAATGTGACCTAGTCCTAAGATGGCTGTGTGATTAGATCACCTGTGAGATATAATGCTACATATGATATCATTATTCATAATGTCCATGAAAAGGAATTGTTATGAATTAATGAAATTAACTTTTCAAATAGTTTTCTATCTCTGAAATCGCATCCTCTTTGCTGATCTTTCTCCACTGTGCAGGAATATTAAGAAAGGATTTTTTACGCCATTTTTCTATGTCAGACTGAAATCTGCAGGTGACCCATTTCCAGTAAGATAAGGAAGAGTTGTCTGGTGTGATAGACCAGTTACTGTAAGGTGGTCCTGCATCACGGTATCTTTTATATAAAACTCCATGCCGTTTGTCTTTAGTTAAAAAGCCTGAATGGATGCTTACTACAAGACTTGTGCATATATCAGTTCTTAGATGCTTCCCAAACCACCATGACGTACGTCCCTTAAGACCAGTCGGGCGATGAAACTGGACGCTATGATCTGTGCCGTGTTGAGTCCCAGTATTGGTACAGACAGCTCCACAGAACGGACATTGTTCCCAGCACCCTGGAAAGTCCTCAATCAGTATTTTAATAATTTTCTCTTTTACACCGGCCGTATCACATGTAGACAATTCTTCTTGGAGCATTTGTATCACAGTGTCCATGGCCTGGGTCATGGCCTCCTTCAGAAAATCTATTTCAGTTATGTTCTGATATTTCACACTTTTCAAGTCATCACGGGATAGATCTAATTTATTTCCGAGTTCTGAGCAGAAGGCGTCCAACCATGAAGCAACGCTGCCTTTTTCCTTTTTGATCTTTAAAGTTGACTGATTAATAGCATTTATTATAATATTCTTGAATTCATTCACATTGTTGTGTAGAAAACCTGAAATTTTACCGGTGTCCCTCATATATTCATCAACACATTCCTTAATCATGTTGTCCACTTCTGATTTTGGATCTGTGAAATATGTAAAGTAATTTGGAAAATTTTCTTTTTCCGCTAAGTACTTGAGGAGATACAACTCTAGTTTGGACCTGTTCCCATTAAAGGCTGGATGGTCTCGTTTGATACCAGTAGACAAATCAATGGCTGACTTTTCAAACACCGCTTGCTTGAAGGAGAGTTTTAATTTGTTGGAGATGATGTCTCCCAATGAAGCAACTTCTAATTTTCCTTCACAAGAAACTTTAAAACTCTTATAGAATTCTGCTCTCTTACTTTCAAGATAAATTACAGGATTATTGGCTTTTCTGTAAGCATTCGAAAGCTTTTCAAACCTGCGAGCAGCATTTCGGCATAAGAAGAGCGATGCATAGAGAATGTAGTGTTTGAGTAATTTAAACTTCTTGTCAAACTGGGTATTGACTTCTTCTTGAACTATCTTCAATAGCTCATGAAAGTAGATGCTCTGATAATCCATTTTTTCCATCTCTTTTTTATCAATATATTCATCTATTCGTTTATTAAGGACTTGCATTGAATCCTTTATTTTTGTTTTCTTGTTTTCTGAAAGAGTCTTGCTTTTACAAGTAATTGCAAGAAATTGAGAAAACTCCTTTACTAGGTTCTTCCATTTATAAGATTCATTGATTGTATTGATTATGTTGGCTTCGTTATTGAAGCGTTCTTGAAGAATTTCATCTAAATCTTTATGAATTTCTGGAAAGTCAGGAGGAGGCATATCCCCCATAATGTTTGAAATCCATAAATTCCACAATGTAGTAAATTTTGCTTCTAAGTCTTTTTCGTTTAAGTTTTTTCCTTTCAAGGATAGAGCCAGATCTTTACTTTTAGCAAGAATGTCATCTTCGCTTTTTGCTTTCATGCCATCAATTTTTCTGTTCTTCTCTTTGAATTCAATCAGTTCATTAGCATTTTTCTTCATCTCCTGTATAAGTTCCTTTCTAAGATTAGCTATTCTGTTTTCTGTATTCGCCCTCCATTGAACCAGTACATTTTTCTCTGTAGCCTCATTAAAAAACACTGTGATATCGTCCTGCACTGTGCTGTAGACTTCATCCAAAAGTTTATGAAACTTTGTGATGTCAAAGGATTTAATTTCTTCCTTTCTAATTTGGATATTTATTTCATTCTGAAGTGTCAGCATGCGTTCCCTTAATTTCCATGCCCATTGACTGTATTTCACTTCCAGTTGGTTGTAGGCCGCAATCTCAACAGAATTTTTGAAACTGAAAACAAAATTCTCATTAAGTAAAGCGTTCCAAAGGTCGGTGACACGTGCACTAAAGGCTGAAATGCTTAATATGGTGTCTTTTTCTTTTCCTGAGTCAAGTATGATCTTTCTAAGGGTTTGTACATTTTGACTGTATCTTGGGTTTGGAGGAGCCATTGGTGGGTCACCTTCCCAGAGATGCGCAAAATAGTGAATGTGAATGTCAACATCAAATTTTATGACATCATTAAAGCAGGTTGCATCACTCTCCTCTTGCTTGGCAGCACACAAAGTCATCTCATCTAATTTTCTCTGAAGGCATCGCCGCGCTTCCATATTTTTTTCTTTTGCTGTAATTTCTCCAACATTTTGGTGAACAAACAGACAACTTGGATGTAGATTTATCTTTTTCATTCGCAGAAAGGCTTGAATGGCAATCTGTAGGATGTCTTGCATCTCAGAAGGATTTTCTCCAAAGATGTTGATCAGAGTGAGGTTCCCGAGGCCAATTACAAATGTAGCCAACTCATTGTCATGATTGAATGTGTTCTGGTTGGACAACTCTACAGATCTTAATCCCTCTGTATCAATAACTAGAACATAATCATAGGTCATTTCATTTTGAAGCTCCTCCTCAACTTTCACAAGCTGCATGAAAGCTCCTCGAGTACATCTACCAGCTCCAACAGCAAACTGCAACCCAAACATGGCATTGAGTAAGGTGGATTTTCCAGTGCTTTAATTACCCAACACGGAGAGGACAAATAACTTTTTGTCTCCTAGTGCTTTTTTCAGTTCATCGAGAACAGCTGTAATCCATTTTAGAGGCACATGTGCAGCATCGCCATCCATCAGCTCAATGGGATATCCCCAAATCATGAGATTGGCAGCAATTTTAGGCAAATTACTAATACTTTGATCTTGAATGTTGGCCTCTAGAGCTTCATACATTTGTCCTAGTTCCCGAAGAACATGTTCAAGTCCAAATGCTGAGAGATTTATCTGATTTGAGAGTGCTTGTAGTTTTTTCTCCATTTTCTCTATAATCAGTTTGTTTTTACCTCCTTGCTTCTCAGTTTTCACACTTGACCACAAACGATGATATCTCTGGTTTAATCCTGAAAGAACTTCTGAGGAAAATTCATCTAAATACATCTTAAACCACTGAAGGAAATACATTTTTGATCCTTGTTCATTAGAATGTAAAAACTGTAGGAAATCTATCATGAAGTTATTGAGCGGATATGATCTTTTCAGTTGTTGTTTTCGTAATGCTTCTTTTTTAGAGGCAATGTCACTTCTCTGTTGCTCAATACTTAATCGACTCTTTCCTCCTAATCGATTCAGTTCTTTATCCTTTCTGCACCATTCTCGCCAGAGATCACCGTGTAAAGGAAGAAATTTATTTTTCATTGCTAATGATTTTTCTGTTTTTAATAACCTCAGTAATTTTCTACCTTGTTCTTTGCCAACCTTACACTGTGCTTTATCCTCATCAACTATGAACCCATGACGTCTGGCATGAACAGCACACTTGTTAAGTGAATACACTTCGTTCTGAAGTAATAATAATTCTTGTATTTTTGTTCTTACTTCCCTTATCATTTCAGCTTCATTTTTGCCTTTTATACCAATTTTTATTTTATGAGAAGTCTCTGAGTCACTTTCCTCTTCATCTACAATTATAAAAGCACATGGCATAGTAGATTCTAGTAGCTGATCTATTATTTTGACAGATTTACTATCTTCAGCGTCAGAACCAGTTAAGACTATTACCAACACTGAAGAAATTTCTTGTATGAACTCCAGTTGTTGACCGTGGTCTCTGGCATCTCCATGAAGATTAATAAAGGCAGTGCAATCATCAAATGCATCATCTTCTCTTCCACCTGGACAATACCAGGCAATCTCTGTAACTCCATCCATCAGTATTGAGTGTTTGGTGCTTCCTTCACATTGTCGATGGTAGAAGATGTCATGTCTATGTTTACTCATCAACCAGTTTATTGTCTGAGACTTGGAAAAAGCCAATGGACCGAGACGGATAAAAGACACAATTGGTGTTTTTGTGTCTTTCATAAATCTGTCATTTGATTTACTCTCCTCTATGGCATCTCCATGTTTCACCTTCCACTTCTTTTTGACTTCATGAAAAGCCCATAGAGGGAATTCAATAGATCTTGTATTGGGATTAGGTATCAAAAGTGGAAGAGCGAACTGACAGATAGAAAGTTTTGTGTAGATATATTGTCTCATAAAATCATCCGCACAATGAAAGATTGCCATGTGAACATCCATGGGATGGATACGTTGACATTGATTTGCATTCTGTTTTTCAATATTTTTTTTATTTCTACCAAAGAAGTTTTGTACCCGGTTGCCTGATGAACCAATTTTGTTATCATCATTAATGGTGCTTGTATTTGACTGTGATTCATTACTTTTATCCTCACAATGCACATATCTGGCCCCATAGTCTAACACCAGAAGCTTTTGCAAGAAATTTATTGGAAGATCTTTGTTTTCTAAAGGCTGAGCTTTAAACAACGTGGCTTTACTGATCATATGAAAGTCAGCTGTGTTCATTTTTTGTGGATAATATTTTTCAAGGTCCAGGTCCTTCAAGAACATTAAAAATTCCCCCTTGGAGTTACTGACATCAACAACATCATAGCTTTCTGTTGATGGTGGCTCTTCCTGGCAGAGGTGGCTTAGTTGCCTTATAAACTCCTTTGCTGGAACCTCTTCCTGAAGTTCACATCCATTACTGAAGGCTCTCAGATTGTCTTCTACCACCTCCCAATTTCCTGCATTCTGGTTTAGTATGTTATCAACAGCAGGATAAAGAGAGTTTCCCAGATGCGTTGTCATGAAATTGAGAAGCTCTCCTTTCTGCTGTGAAGATATTTCTTTGTATTGACCCATGGATGTTAGGCCGGAATACAGGACAAAAGCTTGAGCCCTTTGAGCACATTGTTTTCTTAGGTTTGTGTATTCTTCATAGGCTTCATGCAACTGATCTTTCAGAAACTCAATTTTCTTATAGCTTAACAGTGTTTGGAAGTTGTGGTTTTCCACACAATACCCAGAGTTGTTAGAAATGCAGAGAATCAGTAATTCTGCATCAGTCTGTTCTTTTTCCTTCATGATCCTCAAGAAGGAATTTAATGAGAGGCTAATATTTAGCGTAGCTCTTCTCTTTGTCTGGAGGACTTCTTCTTTGGATGACTTGAGGTCAGCAGTTATATGTAGGATATCATCAACTGATTTTTGAAGAACATTGCTGAGCTCTGTAAATTCATGAATCTCAATACTATCAAGTTTATCTTTTTCAGAATCATAGATCCATTTCAGAAGGACTGAAGCATCAGGGAAATCTTTAGTTGAATAACTGTGAGGTTCAATGAGCTCTTGTGTTTGGGTTTTTATAACATCAGCATCATGTGAAAAATCAGATTTGTATTTCTCTGCAACTTTGACAAAGAATGTTTGAAGGCTTTTATCAGAAAGACACACCTTTACCCAGGTGGCGTGACTTTTTGTGAGTTCATTGATCTTTTGTTTAAAATCAAGCAGAACATTAAAATGTTTTTTAGCGTCGACTGGATCCCAGAACTTTACACCTTCCAATAAGAGTTGGATTTCATCGCTGACAATTATCAACCAATCGCTATCCATCACTTCTGCATTGAGTCCAGTCAGTGCTTTATAAGAATTCATTAGACATGAGCTCAATTTTATAACGTCTTTGAATTCATTTTTGTAATTTGCCACAATGATCTTCCATATTGAAGTAAACTGAATGCCTCGATCAATGACACTCCAGGATTTGTTACTTGTTAGAAGTCCTGCTTTCCAATGGGGCAGAGAGTCGGCTTTAAGTGGCCCTCCAGTTTTGGTGACAGATACTTGAATTTGCTTCTCAAATTGCTTTATCTCCGAATTTTCAGCAGAATCCTGGGTATGTGCAATATCGGCCGCAGCTCCAAAATAACTACAATTCATTATACAGTTTAGTGCTTTACCTGTGGATTTTTTTGCTTCATGAATCTCATTGTTATGAAAACCTTCCATGGATGCTTTCCACCAGAATATTCCACCAAAGTGTATGGGACCAAGGTTTGCATGGGAGCCAAACCTTTGGAAAAAATCTTCACATTTATTTTTTAAAATCTGTGCATCTGAGTTCAAGAAAATCAACTTTTCGATTTCTTTTAATTCACTGAGAGCGTCCTCTGTAAGTCTGAGCTGGTTCTTCTTGAAGTAATAAGATGCCAGAGGGACATAGTTGTACTTAGTTATACAAATATAGGTTTGGTCTTTTGAAGAGTTGGTCGATATTTCAGATGCTGAAGATATACTGTTATCATTATTAACACTTAGATCGAGTCCATTAAAACCTACAGCAACGGAACTGCTAAAGCTTAATCCGACTTTCTCCATTGTTTTTTTAAAACTGTTTTCTTCTTCATGAGAAGTAAATTCTTTTTCACTCAAATATGAACCTTGTTCTGGACCCAGAAGGTGAAAATCTTCTGGAACACAAAGAAGTGCTTCTCGTTTCTTAAAATAATCCTTAATATTTTCGGTGTGGAATATTCCTTCAAGTGCGAGCCCTCGTGAAGAGTTTCTAATGACTTCTTCATCTGTGAAATGATCTATTTTTAAAGATGCCTCAACCTGGAGGGAATGTTGTTCCTCAAAGTAATCTACCAGATCTCCCAAGGTTTTATCGGGTGGCACTGAGCTCTCAGTAGGTATCTCTAGAAGTTTCTGCATTTCTTCCACTTTTCTGGAGACATCTTCATCCTGATAACTTTTCTTTTCAGAGTTGAACACTTTTAACTCTTGTAGTAATTTTGATGCTTGCTCATTTCTCTCCTTCAGGATCTGGGTTTGTTTCTCTTGTACTTCAGCAATCTTTACACTGCTGTCTTGTATATTAAACAGTTTCTGTAAAGCTCTGATTTCCCAGGGATAACGGGTCCTGTTTTCTAAACTTGAGCACTCATCGATCTGGATGTATTGTAAGGCAGGAATATTTTCTATTCCAAATTGTTTAAGTTCCTTTAGCCAATAATCGGGATCTAGGCCATTCTCTTTGAGTCTAGTGTTAAGCTGTGTGTCGGCTGGTCTTTCTTCCAGTTCATTATGTTCTTCTGACATTTCTGGAGGAAAAGAAGAAAATGTGATCATTATATCATAGTCTTACACTGGGTGACTTAAAGGGTTTGTCTCACTTCAATAAATGGCATTTATCATGTAGAAAAAGTTAATACAAGGCACTTACTAATGTACTGTGATGCTCCATATTGTCTTTTTGCTGGCTTGATTAATTTTTCCATCACATTATACACAGTTCGATTCCATGGCTACTCTGGTGGCCAGGATCATGGGACCATGCATAAGCATACACATGGAGTAGCTGCATCCCAGCTGTAACTCCTGGGCACAGGCAGTGTATAATGTGATGATAATCAAAGTAAAGATCAGTGAACCTGTCGAGGGTTGAGCCACTGCACAGTTATATCCACGGTGATAAATTAGAGCTGATGCTAACCTTGACCTATAAGGCCGAGTTCACAATTATGTTATTTGGTCAGTTATTTCCATCACTTATTGTGAGACAAATTTAGGAGCCAATCCTACTCTCGGATTAGGTATCACAAGTAGATCTGCACCTGTTCAGTGGTTTTGACCCCCACCTGCACTGGGCTGACAATAACTAATGAGAATAACTGATCAAATAAGTGTAGTGTAAACTAAGTCTAATAGTGACGTACAGTCATTCTACAGCTAACATAAGGGATTCAAACACATATCTTTGCACTGCCACAACATGGATTAAAAAAACAGTTTTCCTCACTACTTTATTGGCGCTGCCTCCATGTCCTTATTTTATTCCACTAAAGAGTCATTAGGACACAGCTTCTGCAGGGGCGCACTGTTTTTTTGTTTGTTTTTTTTTGCTTTACTGAAGGCTGCTGTATGCTTTTCTTTTGGTTTAGAGGAATGTTAGTGGCCTACATGATGATAAGCACATATATATGTGACCTGTCTGTCATACTGACGCACAGTAACTGTTTAGCTAACAGAAAGGACTAGCTACGCATGTTGCTGCAATGCACAGTGATGTACACTGAGATACAAATGAATTAGTGATAAAGCAAAGTTCTTGGAGAAATTCGGTGAAGCAACCAAATCAAATTTTTTAAAACTTTGCTCATCTATACCCAGGAGCGATGATTTTGTATGGGGAAAAGTGATTTCAGCAGCAACCACTCATCCTCATACTGTGAAGGTGATCTTTGCATGTAAAATCAGGACTTCACCTCCCCTTAACGAGCAGCCAACTGTCAGGAAGGAATACTTCCTTCCTGACAATCAGCTGCTCCTCATAGCATCTAAATGGGTCTTTATGCACATTGAGCATTATAGTTGATTTTATCATTTTTCGATAAAGGATTGATTTTGATCTCCAGACTTGGTGCTGGTTTTACCTTCTACTTTTGGATTATGGATGTAAAACTGAGACGGTATGTGCAAAGAGACACAGATTCCATAGGAGTAGTAGAGAAGGAACTACATAAAAATACTTTTATTATACTTCCTACTACCTCATGTTTGGCTGTCGGGGCAAATTACCAGCAGATATAGCTCCTGATGTGTCCATTCCTGACACCATCAACCCAGTGCCACAGGCTGAACACTGGAGATGTCTCGCTGATGCGCTCTAGATGAGGCTTGTATGGAGGAAGCCCGCAAGAAGCAACAAATGGACCATGACTTGTGTAGTACTCTGGAGTGGGCACTACCATTTCTACAGCCTGCTAATGTCTCTTGTGCCTAACCCATGTGTGATACCACTAGGCAGGGCCGCTTCTTGGATGGCCCGGGGCACCACTTTGGAGGTGTTCATCAGGACAGCGATACAGATGGCTGTGCTGCGGCAGGGGAGGGAGAGGCGTCTCCCTTCCCTGTTCCTCTAATAGGCTGCGGGCCTTGTGTAGGCAGCCTATCAGAGGCCGGTGCAGGCGGCGCGATGACGTCATCATGCCGCCTGAGCCGTACAGCTGGGACACAGGCCGGAAGAGGCCTGCATCGCATCACTGACATGGAGGTAAGTATAAGGGTTTATTATTTTTGATAAGAGGCACTTTACTGGCACATGGGGGGGGGGGGGAAGAAAGAGGTACTTTACTGGCATATGGGGGAAAGGAGAGTGGCACTTTACTGGCACAAGGGGGTGGCACTTTACTGGCACATGGGGAGAGGAGAGTGGCACTTTACTGGCACATGGGGGAGAGGAGAGTGGCACTTTACTGGCACATGGGGGAGAGGAGAGTGGCACTTTACTGGCACATGGGGGAGAGGAGAGTGGCACTTTACTGGCACATGACGGGGGGAGTGGCACTTTACTGGCACATGACGGGGGGGAGTGGCACTTTACTGGCACATGTGGGGGGAGAGGAGAGTGGCACTTTACTGGCACATGCGGGGGGAGAGGAGAGTGGCACTTTACTGGCACATGGGGGGGAGAGGAGAGTGGCACTTTACTGGCACATGGGGGGGAGGAGAGTGGCACTTTACTTGCATATGGGGGGGAGAGGAGAGAGGAGAGAGTCACTCGTTACTGGCACATGATTGGGGGGGCACTTGTTACTGGCACATGATTGGAGGGCACTATGGGGGCTTCTACTGAGGCCACAAAGAAGGGGTATTTTATATGGGGGGCTCTGTGTGGTACTAGTATTATCAGGGGGTTTATCTGTTTCTGAAGTATAATATTGGGGAGCACAGCGGCACAGTATTGGGGGTAGTAGGATAATTTGTCCAGAAGATGGGAGGATGATGGAAAAGTAGTAAACCAAGATTTATTTATTTTTGTCAAACTGCAGAGAAGAAAAATGGCGGGAAAATGGTGGTCTGGTCTGAAAGGAGAAGACGAGGACAGAGAACATCTACATCAAAGGAGACGTCACCACTGGATGTAAGAGGTATGTGGGGCTGCCTGACGAAGCCATTTGGAGCGAAACCCGGGTTGGGCAGACGCGATTGTTTTTATTATACGCTGTGATTTTATTCACCAGTTTGTAAGTAGATTAAAATTGGAATTTTATATGCTGTGTTACGGTCTTCACTATGGAAGAAGTTATTTCCACATAGGATGAAGGAAAGCAAGCCGGTTACCTGTGTTTAAACATCTTGATACGCTAGTGTTACAACTAGAGCACGGTGAGTGCAATTCCAGAGTGTCTGCAGGTTTTAACTGGCAATACTTCACTATGTGTGGTTCCTTTCAATCTGTACAGATCGATACATAAGAAAGGAAGCAGTGTGAGCTTGATGTCAAAGATCGGTCAAGGAGTATTCCCTTTGGTGTGAGAAAAAGAAGTACTTTCTGCGCGGTCCATTTAATATTTAAACATGTGGGGCTGCTGCGCTGCCAGGCCCATGAAGGGGGAGAAATGTGCCATGGGGGGGGTTTACTTAAGCCCCTTCCCTTCAAAATCTCTGTGCACGTCCCTGGCGCCGGACTGGTCTGTGCCCAGTGGTGGGGCCCGGACCCCGCATTAGGGAAGTCATCAAGATTAGACTAAGTGAGTGGGGCCTTAGAAATTCTACTACATGGGGCCCCGCTCACATAGTCTAATCTTGCCTAACCTGAATTTAGGCATAATAAAAATTATCTTTCATGCAGCCTGCATACACAGGTTAGGCAAGATTGAGTGGGGCCCCATGTAGTAGAATAGTCACTGCTCGGGGCCCCGCGCTGTCATTATAAAAGCAGATGCTGTTATGGGGGATCTGTGGAAGATGCACTGTTATGGGGGATCTGTGGATGTCACTGTTATGGGGGATCTGTGGATGACACACTATTATGGGGGATCTGTGGCTGGCACTGTTATGGGGGATCTGTGGATGACACTGTTATGGGGGATCTGTGGATGACACTGTTATGGCGGATCTGTGGATAACACTGTTATGGCGGATCTGTGGATGACACTGTTATGGCGGATCTGTGGCTGACACTGTTATGGGGGAATCTGTGGATGACACTGTTATGGCAGATCTGTGGATGACACTGTTATGGCGGATCTGTGGATGACACTGTTATGGCGGATCTGTGGATGACACTGTTATGGCGGATCTGTGGATGTCACTGTTATGGGGATCTGTGGATGACACTGTTATGGGGGATCTGTGGATGACACACTGTTATGGGGGATCTGTGGATGACACACTACTATGGGGGATCTGTGGATGACACTGTTATGGGGGATCTGTGGATGACACTGTTATGGGGGATCTGTGGAGGACACTGTTATGGAGCCTGGAGGATCTGTGGATGACACTGTTATGGGGTATCTGTGGATGACACTGTTATGGGGTATCTGTGGCTGTCACTGTTATGCTAAAATGACACTTTTTGTTTTATTATTGATGACTATTTCATGACTACTCTTCTAAGGGTATCGCCTTCCTTTATACTGCAGCTCTCCTGTACCACTCTGCCTGCGACTTTTAGCAGTTTAAGCATTAATTTATGATTTTCTTTTGCTCTCAATAAATCTTGTGTTAAGCATAAAACTATATATATATATATATGGCGAGACGGTTGCAAGTACTCTTCTGATATGATTTCATTGAGCAGTTTTGATGGGGAGGGGGGGGGTTGACACTCGCCCTGAGAGAAATTTTACCTAGAGGCTGGACTGCCACTAGGTCTTTTGTTTCCAGGTCTGCCCAGTAAGTGCTGTGTAACTGTTACTTATTGTATCTCATGCACTGTGCCTGGTTTACCAGCAGGTGGCAGTGTGTCTTGCAGTAAGCTATAGGTAGAATGGAATTAACCATTCCGTTCTCTCTCCCTCTTTGGAGTGGACTCGCCCAGATCTTTCAAGAGGAAGGGTATCTTACCTGTTCAGAGTGAATTAAGTCTGAGCTTTGGTCCTAGCCAGAGGCTAGAGAAGTAGTGCCGAGTACTCCTGGCATAGAGGCCTGATAGGGAGCACATAAGGCGATTTGCAGCCAGAGTCAAGACAGCCCTAACCCAGGGGTTGTACAGTATTAGAATGTATTGGCTCCGATGAGCCAAAGTTATTACACAAGACTTCACATAATAACTTCCTAAATTAATTTCTACGGTAAAAATAAATTCCCGATCTCAGGTTTAGTTGCAAGTGGTACCTTGGAAACGAACCCGAGTTCGGGAAATGTTTTTTTACAGTATAAATCAATTTATGAAGTTATTACGAGATAATAACTTCGGCTCATCGGAGCCAATACATTCTAATATTGTACGGAGTGCTTGCTCTGAAAAGTATTTGTAACGGGGCCCTTATAACCCAAATGAGTAGCTCCGTGCTGTCCCAAGATCATGCCATTCGGACATCCAGAACCATGCGATCCCCATGTTTCCTCAGAGAAGACACCACACACCTCTGGTTCATGTGAACTCAGAAAATAAACTGATTAATTGAGGTAAAACAACAGTTTTCATACCCCCCTCCCCAAGATATGAGGGATAACAACAGTTTCGAATCCCCCCTCTCTCATGGCAGGTCACATGACATTATCACATTCCATTGCCCTTATATGGCTTTACAGGTAAACAACATGAAGTACAGCTGTTAATCTGTTGTTGCCGGGCAGAGTCTCCTCAGGGGATGGTGGACACAGTTACAGCCCTCATTCTGCCTAGGGGAAGAGATGATAGGATTTCTGCACAGTTCATGACACACAACCGTGGCACTTGCTCTCCTGATGTCACAGTATTAAAACTAAGTTTTATGTGAATCGACTTCGGACGTTTCATCCGAAGTCGATTCGCTCATCCCTAGTTGTAAGAGTTGCAACTGAGACCCTAGAGTCTATCAAAGTGTGGTCCGAACCCCACCACGCATTGAGCCTGGGTAACACCCCCGAGTGGCATTAGCACTCCTACGCCCTGCTTCTATCTGTGTATGCTAATATCATTTCATCTATGCATTTATTCCAAGTCCTCCACATTGTGCATTTCCTATTTCTATGTAACTGCATATGTTCATGTAATGTACCTGGTTCACCAGTAGGTGGCAGCAAGCATGGCAGAACTATAGTTAGAGAGAATGGAACTCTTCTTTCCATTCTAACCCTCTCTCTAAGGAAGGATGGAGACTAGTTAGAGGTCAGTCCTAACTTACCCCCAAGCTAGGTGAAGGTGTGCAGGGCCACGTCTATTTGAGACGTACCCAAGCCCAAACCAAGCCAGCCAGAGCACCCTAAGCTCAGCTGGACATGGAGGCTAAAGCTTAGAGCCTCTGAAGCCAGGAAGTAAGTTCCCTGGACAAAGCTAGAGACCGACCAGATTACAGAGTTAAGATAAAGAAGAAGCTAAGTACAAAGCCTGCCTGTTAGCACAGGAGAGCCAGAGAGCAACAGACGTAGCAGAAAGAAGTTTGCCTGCCGCTGTTAATGCCAAAGCCTGCTCGAAACCAATACAAAGCCTGTAAATTGTGTGGAGAAAAGTTTATTCAAGTAAAGTTGTTGTTCCACTATATACGAGTTTTGGACTCAGTCATTTCTTTAAATCCCTCAACTAATCCCCCTATTTGCTCTGCTTTAGACGACAACACCTGGAGTTCCAGCGTATCCAGGTAGGAGCACCGTGACACATGCACAACACCTTAAAGGGACAATTAGGCCACCTTACACCACTCTGGAATTCCTACACCAGGGTACCATCTACCACAGTATCACTAAAAGAGGCTTTATACTTTAAGGGACCCCTGGCCCAAGTCATGTCCTTTGCACCTGCGATCAGTGGCATGTAGCCCAGATAAAAGAGGCCTCTTACAAGATACCAGACAATAGAGAGAGTTCAACACAGTGGTCATAGAGGACAGAACCCCGTTAACCTGCCAGTGCACCCTAAACCTTGCCAGAGCCAAGAACTACTGTCATTCTGTATGAGCTGCTGCACGTTTATGCCAGTATTGAGTGAATCAACTCAACTTGCATCGCAGTCAGGACCTTACTTATTTCACTTTGTACCAGTTACGAACCTTCTGTGTAGCTGCTACACGGCCTGACCTCGGAACGCCAGATCCAGTTAGAAACACTGTGAAACCCCCCCATAGCCATAACACCACTTGGCATCCTAACCCTGGAACCCTGGAACTAGTAGAACCTCTGGGGATTGGGCTCACTGTGTGCTGAATAGTGATGAGCGGCAGTGGCAATATTCGAATTCGCAATATTTCGCAAATATTTGGTAGAATATTATTCATTTTTTTGGCGAATTCGTGAATTAGCAGTTATTTTCTTGATTGACAAAATCAGCAATGTAATATGCGCGTAATGCATGCGTAATACAGGCGTGGGTCACTATAGCTACATTTTTCAAGCCTACTCATAAATCGCACTAATTACGCCGTGCGCTTCGTGCTGCCACTACAGTACTGTAATACAATAGTATAGATCATACCAGTGTATTACTATACTGTAGCGGCGGCACGAAGCGCACGGCGTCATAGAAACCAATGACGCTGTGCTCTCCTGCTCTCTGCAGGATTCTAGGCCGGGATACCACGGACCGCTCACAGGCGTGTGCATCTGCGGCCTAACCCTCAGCATGCCCTGACAGCAACAGATTATAAGAGAATGCTGAGGATTGTAGTATCACAGGGATATAGCCTGCCCAGTGGCCCTTAATTTGCCGGAATGACCTCATATGCGCCGGGGGGATCTGTGGATGACACTGTTTTTGGGGGTGGAGGATCTGTGGTTGACACTGTTATATATGTGTCATCCACAGACTCCCCACCCCATAAGAGTGCCATCCACAGATCCCCCATAACAGTGCCATCCACAGATCGCCCATAAAAGTGTCATCCACAGATCCCCCATAATAGTGCCAGCCACAGATCCCCCATAACAGTGCCATCCACAGATCCCCCATAACAGTGCCAGCCACAGTTCCCCATAACAGTGCCATCCACAGATCCCCCATAACAGTGCCATCCACAGATCCCCCATAACAGTGCCATTGTCACGGCTGTATGTGAGCAACAAGAGCATACACAGTGAGTTAGCTACTGACCGGACCCAAACTAGGGAACATAAAGGGTGACCCCTGTCAGACCCTAAAAGCTCTCCCTATGCTGCTAAGCCCATGTCCAGATCCAGATGGTGGATCGAGACATGCCCGCGTACCTAAGGCTGATGACCACTGTAACCCCTACAGTAGTGGAAGGGGCACGGCCACCGGTGCCCTGCTCAGTATATGGACGGAACCGGGGTCGCCTCGGATCCAGTCAGCAAAACAAACAGAAACACACAATGTCTGCACACTTAACTGAAGGAGCTGCAGCAGCAGTGAAAACAGATCCAAAGTCAGCAGACAATGTCCGAAGTACTTGCTTCAGCAGAACACAGGTCCAGAAAAGATATCACACCAGTGAAGATACTCAAGCGAGAGATACAGGTCAAATGAAGTAGTATAATCCGCACCGTACAAAGGAAGAGAGGTGATTAAAAGGCAGAGCAATCAAACACAGGAGGGACAGCTGGGAGGAAGGAAACAGAAAGTAAAGACCTCATCACAGGGGCGGAGAAACAGAGCTGTGGGAACGTCTCAAAGCTCTAGTAGTTACATCATCACAGGGGTGGAGAAACAGAGCTGTGAGAACGTCTCAAAGCTCTGGTAGTGACAGCCATCCACAGATCCCCCATAACAGTGCCAGCCACAGATCCCCCATAACAGTGCCAGCCACAGATCCCCCATAACAGTGCCATCCACAGATCCCCCATAACAGTGTCATCCACAGATCCCCCATAACAGTGTCATCCACAGATCCCCCATAACAGTGTCATCCACAGATCCCCCATAACAGTGTCATCCACAGATCCCTCATAACAGTGCCAGCCACAGATCCCCCATAACAGTGCCAGCCACAGATCCCCCATAACAGTGCCAGCCACAGATCCCCCATAACAGTGACATCCACAGATCCCCCATAACAGTGCCAGCCACAGATCCCCCATAACAGTGTGTCATCCATAGATCCCCATAACAGTGCCAGCCACAGATCCCCCATAACAGTGTGTCATACACAGATCCCCCATAACAGTGCCATCCACAGATCCCCCATAACAGTGCCAGCCACAGATCCCCATAATAGTGCCATCCACAGATCCCCCATAACAGTGCCAGCCACAGATCCCCCATAACAGTGCCAGCCACAGATCCCCCATAACAGTGCCAGCCACAGATCCCCATAACAGTGCCATCCACAGATCCCCCATAACAGTGCCATCCACAGATCCCCCATAATAGTGCCATCCACAGATCCCCCATAACAGTGCCATCCACAGTGCCCCCATAACAGTGTCATCCACAGATCCCCCATAACAGTGCTGCAGTATTGGAATATAAAATCTCTAATTTAATTCAAGTTGATTAAAGTTTCGCCCTCACTTGTAATATTACTCACTAAGGCCTCTTTCACACTTGCGTTCTGAGGATCCGGCAGGCACGTCCGTCCCGCCGGATCCGTCAGAACGCAAGTCGCCTGAAAGCATTAGAAGACTGATCAGGATCCTGATCAGTCTTCGAAATGCTTTGAGGTTACCATGGCAGCCAGGACGCTATTAAAGTCCTGGTTGCCATAGTAGTAGTGGGGAGTGGGGGAGCGGTATACTTACAGTCCGTGCGGCTCCCAGGACGCTCCTGAATGACGGCAGAATGCCCCATGTGCATGGATCACGTGATCCATGCGCATGGGGCACCCTGACGTCACTCTGGAGCGCCCCGGGAGCCGCACGGATGGTAAGTATACTGCTCCCCCGCTCCACACTACACTTTACCATGGCAGCCGGGACTTTAGCGTCCTGGCTGCCATGGTAACCATTGAGAAAAAGCTAAACGTCGGATCCGGCGATGCGACGAAATGACGTTTAGCTTAATGCCGGATCCGGATTAATGCTCTTCAATGGGCATTCATTCCGGATCCGGCGTTACGGCATGTCTTCCGGATTTTTGGGCGGAGACAAATCCGCAGCATGCTGCGGTTTTGTCAACGTCCAAAAAACGTTCACGTACTGAACGGAAGACATGATGCATCCTGAACTGATTTCTCTCCATTCAGAATGCATTGGGATGATCCTGATCAGTATCTTTCCGTCCTAGAGCCCCGAGGACGGAACTGTAGGATGGAAAGGAAAAACGCAGATGTGAAAGGGGCCTAACAGCTTTTGTAGAATGCAGGCCGGGCGGGCGGCAGCGTGACTCACTGAGGTCACGTGCCTGCGCCGCCTGCTTCATTCATAAAGTAGGCGCTGCAGGCACGTGACATCAGGGAGTTACGCTGCCGCCCGGCCGGCCTGCATTCTACAAAAGCTGTTAGTGAGTAACATTACAAGTGAGGGCGAAACTTTAATCAACTTGAATTGAATTAGAGATTTTATATTCCTATACTGCAGACTGTGAGCAGTGAATGCACCTGGCCCCGCCGCAATTGCCGGCCTCCAGCCCCTCCTCCCAGTCCCTCCCTGCTGACACATCGCAGTCTGCAATGCTGGAGTATCGCAGACTGCGATGTAAAATGTCAGCATTCGCCCCATAAGACACAGGGGCATTTCCCCCCCATTTTTGGGGGGGAAAAAGTGCGTTTTATGGGGCGAAAAATACAGTATATAATACAGATAGTTAGTGGGAGATAGTCAGTGTAAGTTAGATAGTGATATAGTGTAGCTGATAGGTTCCAGTGCAGGGTGTTAGGTAGTTCTGATGTCCATACATACATAGTGCTGTGATGTCACCCTGTTTTACGTATTGTGCAAAAACATGCGCATCATTAATTGCCGATTATCGCAAATATATATTGGAGCACTCTATCTGCATATATAAAGCTATTGTAATGTTCTGCTGTGCCAACCATTATCTCCAGTCTCAGTAAACTTATAGCAGCTTGAAAAATGTACCCAAAGTGACCCACACCCATATTGCGCACACATTACGCAAATATTACATTGCCGATTTTTCAGCAATCAAGAAAATAACTGCAAATTTGCGAATATATGAAGAATATTCGCCAATATATTCGCGAAATATCGCAAATTCGAATATAGCCCCTGCCGCTCATCACTACTATTCTTATACTATTCTAGTATTCTTTGACTATTATTATACTACTCTAGTATTCTATGACTATTATTATACTACTCTAGTATTCTATGACTATTCTTATACTATTCTAGTATTCTATGACTATTATTATACTATTCTAGTATTCTTTGACTATTATTATACTACTCTAGTATTCTATGACTATTACTATACTATTCTAGTATTCTATGACTATTCTTATACTATTCTAGTATTCTTTGACTATTATTATACTACTCTAGTATTCTATGACTATTACTATACTATTCTAGTATTCTATGACTATTACTATACTATTCTAGTATTCTATGACTATTACTATACTATTCTAGTATTCTATGACTATTATTATACTATTCTAGTATTCTATGACTATTATTATACTATTCTAGTATTCTATGACTATTCTTATACTATTCTAGTATTCTATGACTATTCTTATACTATTCTAGTATTCTATGACTATTATTATACTATTCTAGTATTCTATGACTATTATTATACTATTCTAGTATTCTATGACTATTCTTATACTATTCTAGTATTCTATGACTATTACTATACTATTCTAGTATTCTATGACTATTCTTATACTATTCTAGTATTCTATGACTATTCTTATACTATTCTAGTATTCTATGACTATTCTTATACTATTCTAGTATTCTATGACTATTACTATACTATTCTAGTATTCTATGACTATTATTATACTATTCTAGTATTCTATGACTATTATTATACTATTCTAGTATTCTATGACTATTCTTATACTATTCTAGTATTCTATGACTATTCTTATACTATTCTAGTATTCTATGACTATTCTTATACTATTCTAGTATTCTATGACTATTCTTATACTATTCTAGTATTCTATGACTATTATTATACTATTCTAGTATTCTATGACTATTCTTATACTATTCTAGTATTCTATGACTATTCTTATACTATTCTAGTATTCTATGACTATTCTTATACTACTCTAGTATTCTATGACTATTCTTATACTATTCTAGTATTCTATGACTATTCTTATACTATTCTAGTATTCTATGACTATTCTTATACTATTCTAGTATTCTATGACTATTATTATACTATTCTAGTATTCTATGACTATTCTTATACTATTCTAGTATTCTACAATTAATATTCTGTGAATTTTACCTCTTCTTCCGATGTGCCGCTGTTGCGCCTCCTTAAAGCTCTGCGGTAATTGCTGTGATCCTATCTGCTTTTATTTAGTATATGAGACTTTTACTTTCGTTTTCAGAGGTCGATCTTAGGTAGCACGTTTACAGTTTATCTCATAATCTAATAGTTTTTGTATTAGTGAGATAGATGTGAGCCGATAGCACTCCAGAACCTTGGTCTTTACTATTGCTGTAGTAAAAATAGAAGACGGCATTAGTCACAAAGACAAAGGTATCTGAAGAAAACTGGTTTATGACAAGATACGTACAGAGGTAAAGCTGCCCTGGAGTCTGCAGGTTAAAACAAAGAAAACGAAAGTACAGAAAATAAAATGCTCAACTTCCTGGTAATATTAGAGCGAAAGAGACTTTTAGGCCTATTTTAGACAAATGAGTCCTGTGCGGGAATCAGGCTGCGCGTGTGAGCGCGATTCCCTGTTATGGACACTGCTTGATTCTCAGGAGCGCACAGCATTATATTGATTTATAATGCTGTGTGTCTCTGTAGGACTTTATTTCTACAGAATTAGACTGAGGTAATGCTGTCAGTATAACGGAGTAGATACAGGTCATGCAGAGACACACGACATTATAAATCATTATAATGCTGTTCTCTTCTGCGAAATGAGCTATGTCCATAACAGGGAATCACGCTCAAACACGGAGCGTGATTTCTGCACAGGACACGCCCATCTGAAACTAGCCTTATATTTATATTGCAATTATTGTGCTTGAAAAGGCACTAGGTTGAAATCCCTCACATTCTTATATTTTATTACAGTGCTTGAAAACGCACTGTATTGTTATTCCTCATCTTCTTATGTTTTATTCCTCTCCAGTTTCTGCGGTTAACATAGCGTACAAACTAGATTCAAACTGTGTTTTCGAAGCTCTTGGAGCAGAGAGGTGTGCTGTGTATTTGTGAAGTTGATTAGATTTGTCGTTTTTAATAAATTCACGTTTAAAAATAAATTATTTCCCATATTTCCTACGTTTGCAGCAATTAATAAAGCCCGAACCATTTTACCTACACATTCCATTTAAACGGCATTTTGAAGCTCTCGTTGCTATGAGGTGTGCTATTTTTTGAGTCAATCGGATCTGTTGTTTTTAGTAAATTTAGATATTTTTTTAGAAAAAACTCCCTAAGGAAATCAATGTCAGAATTCTGCGATGAATTCAGTCCGAACTGCTTTACCTACGGACTATTTTTGGAGTTGACCGGATTTGTTGTTTTTAATAAATGTATGTTTAAAAATAAAAAATCATCCATAGAAATGAATGGCAGAATTTCTTAATATACAGCCCGAAATGTTTAATGCACGTGCGCCGGTTTTGACTTCAATTCTATTTTCCATATACACTGAATCTGTAGTAATATATTCATTATAGTCAAAATAACACCATACTAAAATCCAGACACATATAGTGTCATATAGTTATAGTATATAGTAACATAGTAACTGTTTATAAGGCGGAAAAAAGCCCTCCGTCCGTCCAGTTCAGTTCAGCCCATTATTCTGCAAGTTGATCCAGAGGAAGGCAAAAACCCTGTGAGGCAGAAGCCAATGTTATATTATTACACTCCAGAAATACATCCAGGCTCCTCTTGAATTCCTTTATTGTACTCACCATCACCACCTCCTCAGGCAGAGAGTTCCATAGTCTCACTGCTCTTACCGTAAAGAGTCCATAGTCTCACTGCTCTTACCGTAAAGAGTCCATAGTCTCACTGCTCTTACCGTAAAGAGTCCATAGTCTCACTGCTCTTACCGTAAAGAGTCCATAGTCTCACTGCTCTTACAGTAAAGAGTCCATAGTCTCACTGCTCTTACAGTATAGAGTCCATAGTCTCACTGCTCTTACAGTATATAGTCCATAGTCTCACTGCTCTTACAGTAAAGAGTCCATAGTCTCACTGCTCTTACAGTAAAGAGTCCATAGTCTCACTGCTCTTACAGTAAAGAGTCCATAGTCTCACTGCTCTTACAGTACAGAGTCCATTATCTCACCGCTCTTACAGTATAGAGTCCATAGTCTCACTGCTCTTACAGTAAAGAGTCCATAGTCTCACTGCTCTTACAGTATAGAGTACATAGTCTCACTGCTCTTACCGTATAGAGTCCATAGTCTCACTGCTCTTACAGTAAAGAGTCCATAGTCTCACTGCTCTTACAGTATATAGTCCATAGTCTCACTGCTCTTACAGTAAAGAGTCCATAGTCTCACTGCTCTTACAGTAAAGAGTCCATAGTCTCACTGCTCTTACAGTAAAGAGTCCATAGTCTCACTGCTCTTATCGTAAAGAGCCCATAGTCTCACTGCTCTTACAGTAAAGAATCCATAGTCTCACTGATCTTACAGTATAGAGTCCATAGTCTCACTGCTCTTACAGGACAGAGTCCATAGTCTCACTGCTCTTACCGTAAAGAGTCCATAGTCTCACTGCTCTTACTGTAAAGCAGGGGTGCACAACCTTTTCTGGTTGGGGGCCACATTGTCAACCTGAACCAATTCCAAGGGCCGAAAGTAAAACTTAAAGGGGTATTACCAACTGAAACACTGTATTTCTGGCATATTGAACATACAGTATATACTATAAATGCCTCGTTACAGCTCTAGGACTCCCATCTAATAGCAGAATACATGAAAGATACATGTAAGAAGCCATAAGACATAGACCTAGATGTCTTTTACCAGATAATTGGGGGCCGCACCGAATGGTATCGAGGGCCTCATGTGGCCCCCGGGCCACAGATTGTGCACCCCTGCTGTAAAGTGTCCATAATCTCACTGCTCTTACCGTAAAGAATGTGTAGAAACTGTTACGACCAGTGGCTGGGACCCACTGGTCAAACCAGAGAATGTGGATTCTCTGTGTCAACCTATGAATGGCAGTCACTAACCTCTAGACCAGTGATGGTGAACCTTTTACAGACCGAGTGCCCAAACTGCAACCCAAAACCCAGATATTTAAAGGCAAAGTGCTAACTCGGCAACTTACCCTGAATACGACAGTCCAGTACAGTGTGTCTTCCATGTATTCTATCACTTAGCGATAATATCCGGCCTACATTCAGTGTGCTGCCTGTGCTGTTCATAGTGCGCCCTGCGCTGATGAAGGGCAGGAAAAGTCTAAGGCATATTGGTATCCCATAGACTTTTTCCAGGGTGCGCGTGTCCACAGAGAGGGCTCTGAGTGCCGCCTCTGGCACCCGTGCCATAGGTTCGCCACCACTGCCCTAGGGTGTTATTCCGCACTCCCACAGGAGACAGAACGCAGCAAGAGAGAAACTGAACCACTACCTACAGCAGGGATCAGCAACCTTCGGCACTCCAGCTGTTGCGAAACTACAATACCCAGCATGGACGTAGGAAGCCCCAAAAATCTGGGGGGGACAGCACTTATGGGGCCCATGTCCCCGCCCACCCTCAAGCCACGCCCACATATCTCTCCGCCCCCCAAGTGCCAAAAATCTCTCTCTCCCCCCCCTCCCTTATGGGCCAGTGGGTCCAGTTTAAAAAAAAAAAACACACACACACAAAACAAGACACTTATACTTACCTCCATCCGTCACAGCGATGCGATGCAGGCCTCTTCCGGCCTGTGTCCCGCGCTGCACGGCTACTGAGCGGCGCGATGACGTCATCGCGCCGCCTGTACCCAACATCTGATAGGCTGCCGGCCTGAGTGCTGGCAGCCTATCAGAGAGAGCAGGAAGGAGACGCCTCTCCCTCCCTGCCCCGCAGCCATCTGTATCGCTGTCCTGGGGACAGCGATACAGATAACTATGGAGATGAACGCTTCCACAATGGAAGCGTTCATCTCCCTGTGCCCCGCCACCGCCGCACACATTGCGCTGCCGCTGGGGGGGATTTTTACATACCTGTCCCCCCCGGATTCGTCCCCCCCGTCCTCCCCGCTTCCTACGCCCGTGATACCCAGCATGCTCCATTCATTTCTATGTGAGTTCTTAGAAGAGCAGAGGAAGTATGCATGCTGGGAGTTGTAGTTTCTCAACAGCTGGAGTGCCGGAGGCTGCCTACCCCTGACCTACAGGATTAGCTAATATGGTTGACAGATGACTCGCAGAGTCAAATAGGTAACGCTCCAATAACTCAAGTTACGGTAAGAACCGGAGTTAGTGTGAACTGAGTCTAATGGCAGACACCATGGTGGTGAGAAGTGACATTGCAGAGAAGACTGGAGTAAAGGCGGCAGCAGCTGAGGATTGTCAGAGGCAGAAGCTGAAGCGTGGTCAGAGGCATGTGTTATACTGTAGTAATATTATACTACTCTCATGGTGCCATTCTAGTGTTCTACTACTAATGTTCTGAGAATTTTACCTCTTATTCCGGTCTGCCGCTGTTGCGCTTCCTTAACCCCTTAAGGACATAGGGCGTATGGGTACGCCCTAATGTCCGAGTCCTTAAGGACACAGGGTGTACCCATATGTCCTAAATTAAATCCTGTATTAAAAAAAAAAGAAAAAATTGCTAGAAACATGGTTCCTGCTGCGATCGTGCAGCAGGAACCATGTTCATATGCCGAGGGGGGTCCTGTGACCCCCCCGTATCGGCGATCGCTGCAAACCGCAGGTCAATTCAGACCTGCGGTTTGCAGCGCTTTGCGATGTATCTGATTGGTCTATGACCGCGGGGATCAGATACTTTGAAATGCCGGGAAATGTTTTTTTTTCTATTCCTATAACCTCCCCCCCCCTGTGCCCTCATTGTGATGGGCGGTGCGGGGAGGGGGGTGGCTTGTGGGCAGTGTGGTGGGTGGTGCGGCAGGCGGTGCGGAGGGCGGGCGGGTGCGTAATCCTCTGCCCACCCCCCCGCTCATTTTCAGGATGGCCGAGCGTGGCAAGCAGAGTGTCAGCACATTGCTGACACTCTGCTTGTAACGGCTGACATCCGTGCAGGCATGGATGTCAGCCTATTAACCCCTTCCATGCCGTGGTCCGTAGGGACCGCTGTATGGAAGTGGTTAAGAGGGAGGGAGCTGCTGTGGGGGGCTGCTGTGCCTGGTGCAGCCCTTCTAGCTCCAGTCCCCAGCTTCCCTCCCTCCGCATCCTCCGCTGCTCTGTTATAGCAGCGGAGAAGAGTAACCATGGCAACAGGAGGCCTTCAAAGGCGTCCTGCTTGCCATGGTAACAGAAGTCTGATCAGACTAAGTGTCAAGTAAAAAATACAGTACAGTACATTATATTATGTACTTTACTGTATTATACAGACACCAGATCCACTGGATCTTCAAGAACCAAGTGGGTCTGGGTCCAAAAAAATTAAAAAAAAGTGAAAAAAGGTAAAAACAAAAAAACACATTTATCACTAATAAAAAAGAAAAAAAAAATACACTACACATGTTATATATCACCGCGTCCGTAACGACCTGATCTATAAAATGGGTTTGTTACTTTTCCCGTATGGTGAACGTCATAAAAAAAAAAAAAACTATGATAAAATTGAAATTTTGTCCACCTAACTTCCCAAAAAAGTTTATAGAAGTGATCAAAAAAGTTGTATTTACACTCAAATGGTACTAATCAAACCGTCACCTCGTCCTGCAAAAAATGATACCTTAGAGTACGTGGTGTGGTGTTTAACAAGCAGGATATGCTCAACCCATATGCAGTTGTGCATGTATATAGGGGAGCACATCCTGCACTTGTAGTCCGTTGCTAGGGGCAATCAACAGCAAAAAATGCATACAATGGAAGATGCCAGCAACGGACTACAAGTACCACAACACCCCATATGTGGTCGTAAACTGCTGTATCACCAAACGGCAGGGCGCAGAAGGAAGGGAACGCCATATGGTTTTTGGAAGGCGGATTTTGACGGACTGGTTTTTTGACACCATGTCCCATTTGAAGCCCCCCCCGATGCACCCGTAGAGTAGAAACTCCATAAAAGTGACCCCATATAAGAAACTACACCCCTCAATGTATTCAAAACTGATTTTACAAACTTTATTAACCCTTTAGGTGTTCCTCAAGAGTTTATGGCAAATGGAGATAAAATTTCAGAATTTCTATTTTTTATTACCTTGTCTCACAAAAATGTATTATTGAGCAACCAAAAATCATACGTACCCTAAAAATAATACCACCAAAACTGCCACCTTATCCAGTAGTTTCCAAAATGGGGTCACTTTTTTGGAGTTTCTACTCTAGGGGTGCATCAGGGGGGCTTGAAATGGGACATAGGGTCAAATAACCAGTCCAGCAAAATCTGCCTTCCAGGAACCATATGGCGTTCCCTTCCTTCTGCGCCCTGCCGTTTGGCCATACAGCAGTTTACGACCACATATGGGGTGTTTCTGGAAACTACAGAATCAGGGCAATAAATATTGGGTTATGTTTGGCTGTTACCCCTTGCTTTGTTCCTGGAAAAAATGGATTTGAATGAAAAATTTGCCCAAAAATCGAAATTCTGAAATTTTATGTCCATTTGCCATGAACTCTTGTGGTACACCTAAAGGGTTAACAACATTTGTAAAATCAGTTTTGAATACCTTGAGGGGTGTAGTTTCTAGAATTTGGGTGGTTTCTTTTATGTAAGCCTCACAAAGTGACTTCAGATTTGCTTCTAAACTTCTAAGCCTGTAACGTCCCCAAAAAATAAAATGGCATTCCCAAAATGATCGATACATGAAGTAGACATATGGGGAATGTAAAGTAATAACTATTTTTGGAGGCATTACTATGTATTGTAGAAGTGGAGAAATTGAAACTTGAAAATTTGCAAATTTTTCAAAATTTTGGGTAAATTATTTGGTAAAGTATTTTTTATACACAAAAAACTTTTTGGACAAAATGTTACCACTGTCATGAAGTACAATATGTGACTAAAAAACAATCTCAGAACGGCCTGGATAAGAAAAAGCGTTTTAAAGTTATCACCACATAAAGTGACTTGCAAAAAATGGCCGAGTCCTTAAGGTGAAATAGGGCCGTGTCCTTAAGGGGTTAAAGCTCTGCGGTAATTGCTGTGATCCTATCTGCTTTTATTTAGTATATGAGACTTTTACTTTCGTTTTCAGAGGTCGATCTTAGGTAGCACGTTTACAGTTTATCTCATAATCTAATAGTTTATGTATTAGTGAGATAGATGTGAGCCGATAGCACTCCAGAACCTTGGTCTTTACTATTGCTGTAGTAAAAATAGAAGACGCCATTAGTCACAAAGACAAAGGTATCTGAAGAAAACTGGTTTATGACAAGATACGTACAGAGGTAAAGCTGCCCTGGAGTCTGCAGGTTAAAACAAAGAAAACAAAAGTATAGAAAATAAAATGCTCAACTTCCTGGTAATATTAGAGCGAAAGAGACTTTTAGGCCTATTTCAGACAAATGAGTCCTGTGCGGGAATCAGGCTGCGCGTGTGAGCGCGATTCCCTGTTATGGACACTGCTTGATTCTCAGGAGCGCACAGCATTATATTGATTTATAATGCTGTGTGTCTCTGCAGGACTTTATTTCTACAGAATTGGACTGAGGTAATGCTGTCAGTATAACGGAGTAGATACAGGTCATGCAGAGACACATGACATTATAAATAGAGTTGAGCGAACACCTGGATGTTCGGGTTCGACGAGTTCGGCCGAACTTTCGAAAAATGTTCGGGTTCGGGATCCGAACTCGACCCGAACTTCATCCTGAACCCGAACCCCATAGAAGTCAATGGGGACCCGAACTTTTGGGCACTAAAAAGGCTGTAAAACACACCCGGAAAGGGCTAGAGGGCTGCAAAAGGCAGCAAAATGTAGTTAAATCCCCTGCAAACAAATGTAGATAGGGAAATGATGAGTTAACATAAAATAAATAAAAATTAAACAATATTAATTGGAGTGAGGTCCCATAGCACAGAATCAGGCTTCAAGTCACCCACCAATGGAGAAGGTCACTTACTATTATTTTGACCACAGCACCCAGACAAAGGAGAGAGGTCCCACAGCAGAGAACCAGGCATCATATCACACACCACAGGAGAAGGCCTCTTTCAGTGATTTAGGCCTTTGGACCCAGACAGAGGAGAGAGGCACCACAGCACATATTCTGGCATCATATCAGCCACCACAGGAGAAGCCACCATTGAGTTACTTTGACCCCTGCACCCAGGAAGAGGAGAGAGGCCCCACAGCACATATTCTGGCATCATATCACCCACCACAGGAGTAGGCCACCATTTAGTTACTTTGACCCCTACACCCAGACGGAGGAGAGAGGTTACACAGCAGAGAATCAGGCATTTAGATCACCCACCACAGGAGTAGGCCCCCATTGAATCAGACCCCGGCAACCATGTCAGATGGCACAAGCATAAGCTTTATATCAATCAGCACAGGAGAAGGCGACTTTGACAGACTTTGACCCCTACACCCGGACGGAGGAGAGAGGTTTCAAAGCAGAGAATCAGGCATTTAGATCACCCACCACAGGAGTAGGCCCCAATTTAATGGGACCCCGGCAACCATGTCAGATGGCACAACCATCAGCTTCATATCAATCAGCACAGGAGAAGGCGACTTTGAAAGACTTTGACCCCTACACCCAGACGGAGGAGAGAGGTTTCACAGCAGAGAATCAGGCATTTAGATCACCCACCACAGGAGTAGGCCCCCATTGAATCAGACCCTGGCAACCATGTCAGATGGCACAACCATCAGCTTTATATCAATCAGCACAGGAGAAGGCGACTTTGAAAGACTTTGACCCCTACACCCAGATGGAGGAGAGAGGTTTCACAGCAGAGAATCAGGCATCATATCAGCCACCACAGGAGAAGCCACCATTTAGTTACTTTGACCCCTGCACCCAGGAAGAGGAGAGAGGCACCACAGCACATATTCTGGCATCATATCAGCCACCACAGGAGAAGCCACCATTGAGTTACTTTGACCCCTGCACCCAGGAAGAGGAGAGAGGCCCCACAGCACATATTCTGGCATCATACTAACCACCACAGGAGAAGCCACCATTGAGTTACTTGACCCCTGCACCCAGGAAGAGGAGAGAGGCCCCACAGCACATATTCTGGCATCATATCAGCCACCACAGGAGAAGCCACCATTGAGTTACTTTGACCCCGCACCCAGGAAGAGGAGAGAGGCACCACAGCACATATTCAGGCATCATATCACACACCACAGGAGAAGGCCTCTTTCAGTGATTTAGGCCTTTGGACCCAGACAGAGGAGAGAGGCACCACAGCACATATTCTGGCATCATATCAGCCACCACAGGAGAAGCCACCATTTAGTTACTTTGACCCCTGCACCCAGGAAGAGGAGAGAGGCACCACAGCACATATTCAGGCATCATATCAGCCACCACAGGAGAAGCCACCATTTAGTTACTTTGACCCCTTCACCCAAACAGAGGAGAGAGGTTCCACATCAGAGAATCAGGCATCATATCAACCACCACAGGAGTAGGCCACAATTTAGTTTATTTGACCCTGCACCCAGGAAGAGGAGAGAGGCCCCACAGCACATATTCTGGCATCATATCACACACCACAGGAGAAGGCCTCTTTCAGTGATTTAGGCCTTTGGACCCAGACAGAGGAGAGAGGTCAGAGATTAGCTTCATATCCCCAGCACAGCAGAAGACCGCTTTATTTGACTTAGGCCTCAGCACCCAGACAGAAGACAGAGGTAGCATGGCAGAGGTTATGGCTTCATGTCACCCGTTAGTTTAACCGGCCACTTTCATCTGGTTAGGCCCGGCGCCCAGACAGAGAAGAGTTTCATTCAACTGTGGGTTTCATAAAATTTGTATCAAATAAAGAAGTGGCCCGTAGCACAACAAGACATGTTTTAGGCAGTTAATAAGGACTACTCTGCACAAGGGAGGGACAGGTCCTGTGGGATCCATGCCTGGTTCATCTTTATGAAGGTCAGCTTGTCCACGTTGGCTGTGGACAGGCGGCTGCGCTTGTCAGTAATGACGCCCCTGCCGTGCTGAATACGCGTTCAGATAAAACGCTGGCCGCCGGGCAGGAAAGCACCTCCAAGGCATAACATGCTAACTCTGGCCACGTGGACAATTTTGAAACCCAGTAGTTGAATGGGGCCGAACCATCCGTCAGGATGTGGAGGAGTGTGCAGACATACTGTTCAACCATGTTAGTGAAATGCTGCCTCCTGCTAACACGTTCCGTATCAGGTGTCGGTGCAGATAGCTGTGGCGTGGAGACAAAACTTTTCCACATTTCTGCCATGCTAACCCTGCCCTCAGATGAGCTGGCCGTGACACAGCTGCGTTGGCGACCTCTTGCCACTCCTCTGCCTTCACCTTCCACCTGTTCCCCTGTGACATGTGGGAATGCTCTCAAGAGCGCCTCTATCAGCGTGCGCTTGTACTCGCGCATCTTACGGTCGCGCTCCAGTTGAGGAATTAAAGTGGGCACATTGTCTTTATACCGGGGATCCAGCAGGGTGGCCACCCAGTAGTCTGCACACGTTAAAACGTGGGCAACTCTGCTGTCGTTGCGCAGGCATTGGAGCATATATTCGCTCATGTGGGCCAGGCTACCCATGGATAAGGACAAGCTGTCCTCTGTGGGAGGCGTATCGTCATCGTCCACCGTATCCCCCCAGCCACGCACCAGTGATGGGCCTGGGCTGCCACCCCGCTGTGAACTTGCTTCATCCTCGTCCCCCTCTACCTCCTCCTCCTCATCCTCCTCGTCCTCCAGTACAGTGCCTTGGCTGGCGACTTGTGAACCTGTCCTCTGCTGCTTAAACAAACCTCCCTCTGAGCCACTTCGAACAGACTGGCCCGAAAGTGTTAGAAACGAGCCCTCATCCTCCTCCTCCTCCTCCACCTGGGCCACCTCCTCTAACATCATTGCCCTAAGTGTTTTCTCAAGGAGACATAGAAGTGGTATTGTAACGCTGATAACGGTGTCATCGCCACTGGCCATGTTGGTGGAGTACTCGAAACAGCGCAGCAGGGCACACAGGTCTCGCATGGAGGCCCAATCATTGGTGGTGAAGTGGTGCTGTTCGGCAGTACGACTGACGCGAGCGTGCTGCAGCTGAAACTCCACTATGGCCTGCTGCTGCTCGCACAGCTCTCCAGCATGTGCAAGGTGGAGTTCCACCGGGTGGGCACGTCGCATATGAGGCGGTGAGCGGGAAGGCCGAAGTTCCGCTGTAGCGCAGACAGGCGAGCAGCGGCAGGATGTGAACGGCGGAAGCGCGCACAGACGGCCCGCACTTTATGCAGCAGCTCTGACATGTTGGGGTAGTGGTGAATGAACCTCTGCACCACCAAGTTCAGCACATGCGCCAGGCAAGGGATGTGCGTCAAACCGGCTAGTCCCAGAGCTGCGACGAGATTTCGCCCATTATTGCATACCACCAGGCCTGGCTTGAGGCCCACCGGCAGAAACCACTCGTCGGTCTGTTGTTCAATACCCCGCCACAACTCCTTTGCGCTGTGTGGGGCCTGTCCCCCAAACATATGAGTTTCAGAATGGCCTGCTGACGTTTACCCCGGGCTGTGCTGAAGTTGGTGGTGAAGGTGTGTGGCTGACCGGATGAGCTGGTGGAAGCAGTGGAGGAGGAAGCCGAGTAGGAGGAGGAGGCTACAGGAGGCAGAGAATGATGCCCTGCGATCATAGGGGGCGGAAGGACGTGCGCCAAGGAACTGTCCGCCGGGGGCCCAGCCGCCACTACATTCATCCAGTGTGCAGTTAGTGAGATATAGCGTCCCTAGCCGTGCTTAATGGTCCACGTATCTGTGGTTAGGTGGACCTTGCCACAAATGGCGTTGCGCAGTGCACACTTGATTTTATCGGACACTTGCATGTGCAGGGAAGGCACGGCTGTCTTGGAGAAGTAGTGGCGGCTGGGGACAACATACTGCGGGACAGCCATGGCCATCAGCTGTTTGAAGCTGTCTGTGTCCACCAGCCGGAATGACAGCATTTCAAAGGCCAGCAGTTTAGAAATGCTGGCGTTCAGGCCAAGGGCTCGAGGGTGACTCGGGGGGAATTTGCGCTTCCTCTCTAAGGTTTGAGATATTGAGAGCTGAACGCTGCTGTGTGATATAGTGGAGACGCTAGTTGACGGTGGCGGTGGTGGTGGTGTCGGTGGCACATCCTCTGTTTGCTGCTCGGCAGGTGGCAACATTCCTCTCGAGGCGGAAGCCGAGGCAGCAGCGGTAGAGGGAGCAGGGGAGCCTCAGCGAGTGCCTGGTTTTTAAGGTGTGTACCCCACTGCAGTTCATGCTTTGCATGTAGATGCCTGGTCATGCAGGTTGTGCTGAGGTTCAGAACGTTAATGCCTCGCCTCAGGCTCCTATGGCAGAGCGTGCAAGTCACTCGGGTCTTGTCGGTAGGACATTGTTTAAAGAAGTGCCATGCCAGGGAACTCTTTGAAGCTGCCTTTGTGGGGCTGGGTCCCTGTTGGCGATGTCCAGTAGCAGGCGAACTCTGGGGCGGCGGCTCGTCTGCTTTGGCCCCCTGCTCCCTCTTTGGCTTCGCTGTTGTCTCGGTCTCACCACTACCTCTTCCTCTGAACTGTGAAAGTCATCGCCACGACCTTCAGTCCATGTGGGGTCTAAGACCTCATCGTCCTCTGCATCGTCTTCCACCCAGTCTCCCTCCCTGACCTCCTCCTGTTCAGTCTGCACACTGCAAAAGACGCGGCAGTGGGCACCTGTGTTTCGTCATCATCAGAGAGTCGGTGACTCTGCTGTGGTGGTATTCCCATGTCCTCTTCATCTGGAGACATAAGTGGTTGTGCGTCAGTGCATGGTATGTCTTCCTCCACTGGGGAAGGGCTAGGTGGACGCCCTGGGAAACCCTGGAAGCAGAGTCTTCAAACAGAAGAAGAGACTGCTGCATAACTTGTGGCTCAGACCGTTTCCCTGATATGCTTGGGGGTGATGTGACAGACTGATGGGCTTGGTTTTCAGGTGCCACCTGTGCGCTTTCCGCAGAAGACTGGGTGGAAGACCATGTGGTGAACGTGCTGGAAGCACTGTCGGCCACCCAATCGATTAATGCCTGTACCTGCTCAGGCCTTACCATCCTAAGAGCGGCATTGGGCCCCACCAAATATCGCTGTAAATTCTGCCGGCTACTTGAGGGAGTTGGTTTCCTACTGTGTGCGCCTGGAGCCGAACGGCCACGTCCTCTACCAGCAACAGAGGCTCCACGGACACCACCACGACCGCGTCCTCGTCCCTTAATAGTATTTTTCTTCATTGTTGCGATTCAACTCGCACCACAATGAAATATATTATTTTTATAAGCAAAATCCCCTCACTGGAATACTTTCAGTCTTTTGACTGTATGGATTACAGATGGAATGACTGTTATATGTGAGTACCGCTTTCTTTGACAGATTCTAGTATGGGTACATATATATTTTCCCAACCCTGGGAGATTAGTTTGCTAATTCCAGATGTATGAAACGCAGGCCTAACTGTATCTAGTATATTGAACGCCAGATAAACTAACTTGGCCTTTTTAAATAAAAAAAATTCCCTCACTGGAATACTTTCATGGCTTTTCACTGTATGGATTACAGGTGGACTGGTATTAGTAGGGGTGACACAAGCACACCCAAGTCCCTGATGTAGGATTTCTATGGCACAGACCACTATTACAAGTGATTAATGGACGTTGGGAGAGATTGTGCTGCAGCACTAGTCCCAAGATGGCCGCCGCCTATCAGCCCAGTAACATGTGCCACAAAATGGTCTGCACAACCTTTAAAAAAATAGCCTTGGACTGTGCTGCTAAATCGCTATTGGTCTGAATCCCAGGTGTAGATGTCTGACTTGTTTGGAGCTTTGGAATGCACACTGTGGCAGCTTCTGCTGCAGCACTACAAGTCGCAAAATGGCGGCCGGCGGTCAGCCCAGGTACATGTGGATGGAAAAATCACTCTGGCCACTCTAAAAATAGCCAATCCCTATCAAAAAAGCAGCTCAGCTGCAGTTGTTCAGATGAATCACAGGTGGAGGAGAGAAATTTGCTTCCAGTTATTCAATTATCCCTGCCTATTCTCGCCCTAGCATCAGCTGCGTCTATCCCTGTTCTATTCACATCGGGAGTGAGCACGTCCCGACGTGCGCACAAGCTTATAAAGAGGCTGAGTCATATGCTGCACTTGGCCAATCACAGCCTTGCCAATAGTAGGCATGGCTGCGATGGCATCTTAGGGCAAGTAGTATGATGCATGTTGATTGGCTGCTTTGCAGCCTTTCAAAATGCGCCAAAATACATGCCGAACGACGAACCCGAACCCGAACTTTTACGAAAAAGTTCGGGTTCGGGTCCGTGTCACGAACACCCCAAAATTCGGTACGGACCCGAACTATGCTCGAACTGTTCGCTCAACACTAATTATAAATCATTATAATGCTGTTCTCTTCTGCGAAATGAGCTATGTCCATAACAGGGAATCACGCTGAAACACGGAGCGTGATTTCTGCACAGGACACGCCCATCTGAAACTAGTCTTATATTTATATTGCAATTATTGTGCTTGAAAAGGCACTAGGTTGAAATCCCTCACATTCTTATATTTTATTACAGTGCTTGAAAACGCACTGTATTGTTATTCCTCATCTTCTTATGTTTTATTCCTCTCCAGTTTCTGCGGTTAACATAGCCCAAAACGCTTTGCGTACAAACTAGATTCAAACTGCGGTTCGAAGCTCTTGGAGCAGAGAGGTGTGCTGTGTATTAGGGTACTTTAACACTTGCGTTGGTGCGGATCCGTCTGTTTATTTGCACAGGCGGATCCGCACCTCTAATGCAAACGTTTGTATCCGTTCAGAACGGATCCGTTTGCATTAGGTTTAAATAAAAATGACAAAGTCCAAAATGGATCCGTTGTGAATTACATTGAAAGTCAATGGGGAACGGATCCGTTTTCAAATGCACCATATTGTGTCACTGACAACGGATCCGTCCCCATTGACTTACATTGTAAAAAAAACGGATCCGTTAGGCTCCGCCTCTTCAGACGGACACCAAAATGCTGCATGCTGCGTTTTGGTGTCCGCCTCCAAAACAGAATAGAAGCGGAATGGAGCCTAACTGATGCATTCTGAACAGATCCTTATCCATTCAGAATGCATTGGGGCTGAACTGATCCGTTTTGGACCGTTTGTGAGAGCCCCGAAACGGATCTCACAAACGGAATCCAAAACGCTAGTGTGAAAGTACCCTTAGTCGTGTATTGATTGGATTTGTCGTTTTTAATAAATTCACGTTTAAAAATAAATTATTTCCTATAGAAATGAATGGTGGAACTTTTAATTGCCATGGATGTTACGTTTGCTGCAGTTAATACAGCCCGAACCATTTTACCAACACATTCAGTTTAAACGGCATTTTGAAGCTCTCGTTGCTATGAGGTGTGCTATTTTTTGAGTCGATCGAATTTGATGTTTTTAGTAAATTTAGATTTTTTTAAGAAAAAACTCCCTAAGGAAATCAATGTCAGAATTCTGCGATGAATTCAGTCCGAACTGCTTTACCTACGGACTATTTTTGGAGTCGACCGGATTTGTTGTTTTTAATAAATGTATGTTTAAAAATAAAAAATCATCCATAGAAATGAATGGCAGAATTCCTTAATATACAGCCCGAAATGTTTAATGCACGTGCGCCGGTTTTGACTTCAATTCTATTTTCCATATACACTGAATCTGTAGTAATATATTCATTATAGTCAAAATAACACCATACTAAAATTCAGACACATATAGTGTCATATAGTTATAGTATATAGTAACATAGTAACTGTTTATAAGGCGGAAAAAAGCCCTCCGTCCGTCCGTCCAGTTCAGCCCATTATTCTGCAAGTTGATCCAGAGGAAGGCAAAAACCCTGTGAGGTAGAAGCCAATGTTCCCCACTTAAGGGGAAAAAATTCCTTCCCGACTCCAATCAGGCAATCAGAATAACTCCCCGGATCAACGACCCCTCTCTAGAGTTCCATTGTCTCACTGCTCTTACAGTAAAGAGTCCATAGTCTCACTGCTCTTACAGTAAAGAGTCCATAGTCTCACTGCTCTTACAGTATAGAGTCCATAGTCTCACTGCTCTTACAGTAAAGAGTCCATAGTCTCACTGCTCTTACAGTAAAAAGCCCATAGTCTCACTGCTCTTACCGTAAAGAATCCATAGTCTCACTGCTTTTACAGTAAAGAGTCCATAGTCTCACTGCTTTTACAGTAAAGACTCCATAGTCTCACTGCTCTTACCGTAAAGAATCCATAGTCTCACTGCTTTTACAGTAAAGAGTCCATAGTGTCACTGCTCTTACAGTATAGAGTCCATAGTCTCACTGCTCTTACAGTAAAGAGTCCATAGTCTCACTGCTCTTACAGTATAGAGTCCATAGTCTCACTGCTCTTACAGTAAAGAGTCCATAGTCTCACTGCTCTTACAGTAAAGAGTCCATGGTCTCACTGCTTTTACAGTAAAGAGTCTATAGTCTCACTGCTCTTACAGTAAAGAATCCATAGTCTCACTGCTCTTACAGTAAAGAGTCCATAGTCTCACTGCTCTTACAGTAAAGAATCCATAGTCTCACTGCTCTTACAGTAAATAGTCCATAGTCTCACTGCTCTTACAGTAAAGAGTCCATAGTCTCACTGCTCTTACAGTAAAGAGTCCATAGTCTCACTGCTCTTACAGTATAGAGTCCATAGTCTCACTGCTCTTACAGTAAAGAGTCCATAGTCTCACTGCTTTTACAGTAAAGAATCCATAGTCTCACTGTTTTTACAGTTTCTCAATGCCGGATCCGGCACTAATACAAGTCAATGTAAATTAATGCTGGCATTCCGGCGACTGATCAGGCATTTTGGACGGACATAATACCGCAGCATGCTGCGGTATTATGTCCGGCCAAAACGCCTGACAGTGACTGAACGGAAGGCATACTGATGCAAACTGAACAGATTTCTATCCATTCAGAATGCATGGGGATAATCCTGATCAGTTCTTTTCCGGCATAGAGCCCTTTTGAGTCTTGACTGATCTCTATGCCGGAAAAGAATAACGCAAGTGTGAAAGTACCCTTAGGCATATCGGTACGCCATAGACTTTTTCCAGGGTGCGGGTAAATGCCGTCTCTGGCACCCGTGCCATAGGTTTGCCACCACTGCCCTAGGGTGTTATTCCGCACACTCACAGGAAGCAGAACGCAGCAAGAGAGAAACTGAACCACTACCTACAGGATTAGCCAATATGAGATGACAGATGACTCACAGAGTCAGACAACAGGTAACACTCCAATAACTCAAGTTACGGTAAGAACCGCAGATAGTGTGAACTGAGTCTAATAGCAGATACGGAGGTGAGAAGTGGCATTGCAGAGAAGACTGGAGTAAAGGCAACAGCTGATGATGATTGTCAGAGGCAGAAGCTGAAGCGTGGTCAGAGACAAGCCAGAGGTCAGAAGTAGTGTTGAGCGAACCCGGGTTCTGCCGAACTTCAGGTCAAAGTTTGGGTTCGGGATCCGAATTTGACCTGAACTTGACCCCGAACCCGGACCCCACTAAAGTCAATGGGGATCCGAACTTCACTTTATTATTTTCTGTTATAAGATGGTTATAACGGAAAATAATAGTATTGGGCCATTCAGGGATTAAAAATAAAAACTCACCTCATCCACTTGTTCGTGCAGCCGGTCTTGTCTTCTTTCTTCTTCTTTGCAGGACCTGGATGGAACAGGACCTGTGGTGACGTCACCGCGCTCACTACAAAGAAGACGACAAGACCATCTGCGCAAACAAGTGGATGAGGTGAGTTTTTATTTTTAACCCCTCAATGGTAAAATAACGGAAAATAATAAAATAACCCGAACACCGAACCCGGACTTCAGTGAAACTTTGCGGTTCAGGTTCGCTCAACCCTATTCAGAGGCAGATATCAGATAGTAGCGTGGAACAGAGGATCAGACAGGCTGAGGGTCAGACAGATCCAGGGGTCTTTGCAGGCAGCAGGCAAAAAGAATAGTCTAACAGGCTGGGTCAAATACAGAAGATCAGAACAGAACCAAGCTCAATACATAAATACAGCAGCAGAACCAAGCTCAGTACATACATACTGCCCCAGAAGCAAGCTCATTACATAAATACAGCCCGGGAACCAAGCTCAGTATATAAATACAGCACCAGAACCAAGCTCAGTACATAAATACAGCACGGTAACTAAGATCAGTACATAAATACAGCACCAGAACCAAGATCAGTACATAAATACAGCACCGGAACTAAGATCAGTAGATAAATACAGCCACAGAACCAAGCTCATTACATAAATACTGCATCAGAACCAAGCTCATTACATAAATACAGCACCAGAACCAAGGTCAGTACATAAATATAGCACCAAAACCAAGCTCATTACATAAATACAGCCCCAGAACCAAGCTCAGTATATAAATACAGCACCAGAACCAAGCTCAGTATATAAATACAGCACAAGAACCAAGATCAGCACATGAATACAGCCCCAGAACCAAGATCAGTACATAAATACAGCCCCAGAACCAAGCTCAGTACATATATACAGCACCAGAATCAAGCTCAGTATATAAATACAGCACCAGAACCAAGATTAGTATTTAAATACAGCACCACAACCAAGATCAGTCCATAAATACAGCACCCGAACCTAGATCAGTACATAAATACAGCACCGGAACCAAGATCAGTACATAAATACAGCACCAGAACCAAGATTAGTATATAAATACAGCACCAGAACCAAGATCAGTACATGAATACAGCACCGGAACCAAGATCAGTCCATAAATACAGCACCGTAACCAAGATCAGTCCATAAATACAGCACCAGAACCAAGCTCAGTACATAAATACAGCACCAGAACCAAGCTCAGTACATAAATACAGCACCAGAATCAAGCTCAGTACATAAATACAGCACCGGAACCAAGATCAGTACATAAATACAGCACCAGAACCAAGATCAGTACATACATACAGCACCGGAACTAAGATCAGTACATAAATACAGCACCAGAACCAAGATCAGTTTATAAATACAGCACCAGAACCAAGCTCATCACATACATACAGCCCCAGAACCAAGATCAGTACATAAATACAGCATCAGAACCAAGCTCAGTACATAAATACAGCACCAGAACCAAGATCAGTACATAAATACAGGACCAGAACCAAGATCAGTACATAAATGCAGCACCGGAACTAAGATCAGTACATAAATACAGCACAAGAACCAAGTTCATTACATAAATACGGCACCAGAACCAAGATCAGTATATAAATACAGCAACGGAACCAAGATCAGTACATAAATACAGCACCGGAACCAAGCTCAGTTCATAAATACAGCACCAGAACCAAGATCAGTTTTTAGATACAGCAACGGAACCAAGCTCATCACATACATACAGTACCGGAAACTAAGATCAGTACATAAATACAGCACCAGAACCAAGCACATTACATATATACAGCACCAGGACCAAACTCATTACATAAATACAGCACCAGAACCAAGCTCAGTACATAAATACAGTCCGGAACCAAGCTCATTACAAGGGATAAGCGGACTTGTGGTTGTTTTTGTTTGCCGGGTTCGGCCGAACTTTGGGTCAAAGTTCAGGTTCGGGACCCGAACTCAAACCTGAACCCCACGGAAGTCAATGGGGATCCGAACTTTGGTGCACTAAAATGGCTGTAAAATAGTTCTAGTAAAGGCCAGAGGGCTGCAAAAGGAAGCAGCATGGGGGTAAGAGCAGGACAATTGCCCTGCAAACAAATGTGGATAGGGGAATGACTGAGAATAACAGAATAGAAAAAAAATAAAAAATAATAAACTTGAACTAGGAGGTCCATATGGAGTAGGAGGTTGAGGAGGCAGTGAACGTGGCGGTGTAGATGGAAGTGGCGGTGAAAGAGAAGGAGGATTTAATTTTATTTTTATAAATTTGGGAAGGCCCCAAAACATTGGGAAATGGAAAAAAGAACGCAAAGTGCGCTGGAGTATAACAATGGCTGGGTCCGGCCGGTATACTTGTCTACTCATCACAAGGTACGGACAAGTCCCGTGGGATCCATGCCTGGGTCATTTTATTGAACGTGAGCTTGTCCACGTTGGCTGTGGACAGAAGGATGCCCCTGTCCGTGATCAGGCGGCTGCGCTTGTCTGTGATAACCCTCCCTGCCGTGCTAAATACACATTCAGACAATACACTGGCCGCAGGGATCCAGCACCTCCAAGGCGTAAAGAGCAAGCTCAGGCCATGTGCCCAATTTGGAGACCCCGAAGTCGAATGGGGCAGAACCATCAGTCAGTACGTGTAGGCGTGTGCACAGATACTGTTCCACTGTGTTGCTGAAATGCTGCCTCCTGCTAAGATATTCCAGATCTGCTGGTGGTGCTGGTTCTTGTGGCGTGCTGACAAAGCTTTTCCACATGTCGGCCATGCTAACCCTGCGTTCTGAGGTGCTGGCGGTGCCCCGGTTGCGTTGGCGGCTTCTTCCTCCTCCTCTGCCTTCGCCTTGTGCTTCCACTGAGGCCCCGGTGTCAGGTAGGAAGGCCATCAGCAGCGCGTCTACCAGCGTGTGCTTGTACTCGCGCATTCGATCACTCTCCAGTAACAGAATTAAGGACGGAAAGTTGTCCTTGTAGCGGGGATCGAGCAGGGTGGCCACCCAGTAATCAGCACTGGTTAGAATGTGGGCAACTCTTTGGTCGTTGCGCAGGCACTGCAGCATGTAGTCGCTCATGTGTGCCAGGCTGCCCAGAGGCAACGACAAGCTGTCCTTTGTGGGAGATGTATCGTCTGTGTCCTCTGTATCCCCCCAGCCACGCTCCAGTGATGGCCATGAGCTGCTTTGGATGCCATCCTCCTCATCATCCTCCAGAACTGTGCCCTGGCTGGACAGTTGTGTATCTGGCCTCTTTTAGTGCAGGAACCCACGCTTTGAGCCACTTGTGGACGACTGGCCTGATAACCGTGGAAATGATCCCTCTTCCTCCTCCTCTCCCTCTTGTGCCACATGCCTTTTCATCATCGCCCGAATAGTTTTTTTGCTGGAGACATAGAAGTGGGATACAATATACAATATAGGCACAGCGCTCACCTGCTCATCGCTTAGAAGGCATGGAGGTGCTTGGAACACAGCACCTAAGGTAAATCCAAAAAAAGAAGAACATATTCCAGCTTCCCGATATAAATGATGGTCCTTATTAAACAAGCGATAAAAACTCCCATGGAAAAAACACTTTTATCTACGCGTTTCGGATTAAAACATTGCAATCCTTACACACATGGATATAGTGGACTGCCTCCAATAAAAAATGAGGAACAGCATGTCAGGGTAAGATGCAAAGAGTGGAGTGGAGTCCATAATATGGTGTGTAAAAAATAAAAACTAATTTTTTTCTTTTTCTCTTCTTTTTAAAAGTAAGAAATAAAACACGAGAAACAAAAAATAATCATTCCAAATCAAACATATTGCAAAGTTTGATCATGTTTCCTATTTAGGCCATTAGGGGCACACCAACTCGGCAGTTATGTTAGGACAGTGTGGGGGGAATTACTATATGGGAGCAGTGTGGGGGGAATTACTATATGGGGGCAGTGTGGGGAATTACTATATGGGGGCAGTGTGGGGGAATTACTATATGGGGGCAGTGTGGGGGGAACTAGTATATGGGGGCAGTGTGGGGGAAATTACTATATGGGGGCAGTGTGGGGGAAATTACTATATGGGGGCAGTGTGGGGGAAATTACTATATGGGGGCAGTGTGGGGGAAATTAATATATGGGGCAGTGTGGGGGAAATTACTATATGGGGCAGTGTGGGGGAAATTACCATATGGGGGAAGTGTAGAGGTATACTGTATATTGTAAGGATCGGTGTAGAGGTATACTGTATATTGTGGGGATCAGTGTAGAGGTATACTGTATATTGTGGGGATCGGTGTAGAGGTATACTGTATACTGTGGGGATCAGTGTAGAGGTATACTGTATATTGTGGGGATCGGTGTAGAGGTATACTGTATATTGTGGGGATCGGTGTAGAGGTATACTGTATATTGTAGGGGTCGTTGTAGAGGTATACTGCATATTGTGGGGATCGGTGTAGAGGTATACTGTATATTGTGGTGATCGGTGTAGAGGTATACTGTATATTGTGGGGATCGGTGTAGAGGTATACTGTATATTGGGGGGATCGGTGTAGAGGTATACTGTATACTGTGGGGATCGGTGTAGAGGTATACTGTATATTGTGGGGATCGGTGTAGAGGTATACTGTATATTGTGGGGATCGGTGTAGAGGTATACTGTATATTGTGGGGATCGGTGTAGAGGTATACTGTATACTGTGGGGATCGGTGTAGAGGTATACTGTATATTGTGGGGATCGGTGTAGAGGTATACTGTATATTGTGGGGATCGGTGTAGAGGTATACTGTATATTGTGGGGATCGGTGTAGAGGTATACTGTATATTGTGGGGATCGGTGTAGAGGTATACTGTATACTGTGGGGATCGGTGTAGAGGTATACTGTATATTGTGGGGATGGGTGTAGAGGTATACTGTATATTGTGGGGATCGGTGTAGAGGTATACTGTATATTGTGGGGATCGGTGTAGAGGTATACTGTATATTGTGGGGATCGGTGTAGAGGTATACTGTATATTGTGGGGATCGGTGTAGAGGTATACTGTATATTGTGGGGATCGGTGTAGAGGTATACTGTATATTGTGGGGATCGGTGTAGAGGTATACTGTATATTGTGGGGATCGGTGTAGAGGTATACTGTATATTGTGCGGATCGGTGTAGAGGTATACTGTATACTGTGGGGATCGGTGTAGAGGTATACTGTATATTGTGGGGATCGGTGTAGAGGTATACTGTATATTGTGGGGATCGGTGTAGAGGTATACTGTATACTGTGGGGATCGGTGTAGAGGTATACTGTATATTGTGGGGATCGGTGTAGAGGTATACTGTATACTGTGGGGATCGGTGAAGAGGTATACTGTATACTGTGGGGATCGGTGTAGAGGTATACTGTATATTGTGGGGATCGGTGTAGAGGTATACTGTAAATTGTGAGGATCGGTGTAGAGGTATACTGTATATTGTGGGGATGGGTGTAGAGGTATACTGTATATTGTGGGGATAGGGGTAAAGGCATACTGTATATTGTGGGGATCGGTGTAGAGGTATACTGTATATTGTGGGGATCGGTGTAGAGGTATACCGTATACTGTGGGGATGGGTGTAGAGGTATACTGTATATTGTGGGGATCGGGGTAAAGGTATATTGTATATTGTGGGGATCGGTGTAGGGGTATACTGTATATTGTGGGCATCGGTGTAGAGGTATACTGTATATTGTGGGGATCGGTGTAGAGGTATACTGTATATTGTGGGGATCGGTGTAGGGGTATACTGTATATTGTGGGCATCGGTGTAGAGGTATAATGTATATTGTGGGGATCGGTGTAGAGGTATACTGTATATTGTGGGGATAGGTGTAAAGGCATACTGTATATTGTGGGGATCGGTGTAGAGGTATACTGTATATTGTGGGGATAGGGGTAAAGGCATACTGTATATTGTGGGGATCGGTGTAGAGGTATACTGTATACTGTGGGGATCGGTGTAGAGGTATACTGTATATTGTGGGGATCGGTGTAGAGGTATACTGTATATTGTGGGGATCGGTGTAGAGGTATACTGTATACTGTGGGGATAGGTGTAGAGGTATACTGTATATTGTGGGGATCGGGGTAAAGGTATACTGTATATTGTGGGGATCGGTGTAGAGGTATACTGTATATTGTGGGGATCGGTGTAGAGGTATACTGTATATTGTGGGGATCGGTGTAGAGGTATACTGTATATTGTGGGGATCGGTGTAGAGGTATACCGTATACTGTGGGGATAGGTGTAGAGGTATACTGCATATTGTGGGGATCGGTGTAGAGGTATCCTGTATATTGTGGGGATCGTATAGAGGTATACTGTATATTGTGGGGATCGGTGTAGAGGTATACCGTATACTGTGGGGATAGGTGTAGAGGTATACTGTATATTGTGGGGATCGGTGTAGAGGTATACTGTATATTGTGGGGATCGGTGTAGAGGTATACCGTATACTGTGGGGATAGGTGTAGAGGTATACTGTATATTGTGGGGATCGGTGTAGAGGTATACTGTATATTGTGGGGATCGGTGTAGAGGTATACCGTATACTGTGTGGATAGGTGTAGAGGTATTCTGTATATTGTGGGGATCGGTGTAGAGGTATACTGTATATTGTGGGGATCGGTGTAGAGGTATACTGTATATTGTGGGGATCGGTGTAGAGGTATACTGTATACTGTGGGGATCGGTGTAGAGGTATACTGTATATTGTGGGGATCGGTGTAGAGGTATACCGTATACTGTGGGGATAGGTGTAGAGGTATACTGTATATTGTGGGGATCGGTGTAGAGGTATACTGTATATTGTGGGGATCGGTGTAGAGGTATACCGTATACTGTGGGGATAGGTGTAGAGGTATACTGCATATTGTGGGGATCGGTGTAGAGGTATACTGTATTTACCATTTCGTCCTACGGCAGCACACAATCCTGAACTCCTCTTCTGTAGGACCGCCCACCTAGATCAACAAATCAAAACAGTCAATTAATTAGCTCGCTACATAAGGGCGTCTCACCCCCCTAAACACTGTTTTTTATTTGTCCTCCTCCTGAGGAGAAGCCCACCTGGATTATTGGCCATGTTACCTGACTGTCAGGTTGT
>CM065594.1:276099187-276133624 GCA_033119425.1 Bufotes viridis | reverse complement strand
TTAAGATGATGGTGCAGCCCCAAAACATAGAAGCTGAAAGAAGCGAAAAAGGATTTTCTTACTCAAGCAGACAGACCGCTTTCACATAATAGTTCCTGGGTATTATTTCAGTACCTGTCATACTCCTCTCTACCACTAGATGTCCCTCTCTCAATGAAACAAAAAGGCATCATTTCAACAGAAAGTGCAGTTCCTCTTTTTGGCCACTAGATGTTGCTCCATTTCCTGATATGGAGATATATTACATATTCCCTTACGTCCTACCAGCAGCACAGATGGGGTTAACCACCCCCGTGGACTGGCAGGACCGGCGGAATGTTTAATGAGCCCAAGACTAATAACTCAATTTAACAATTAAGTGTCTCCTTAAAAGGAGGAAGTCAACCCCCAGCCCACTGTGTTTTTTTCTGTCCTCCTGGACAGGTGGACTAGGCGGTTTGTTCCCTTTCTTATGGAAGTGCGGGAGCCTTCTTCGCTTAGTAATCGGCGCTGCCTTTTTCCTAGGTACCTGAGTCAGTTTGGCCGGCAGCTTGTTTGCTGCCGGCTCAGCGCAGTGCGCCTGGCTGGGGTATTTTGGCGCGTCCTCTGGTCCGGGATCCCGGTCCCTGTGCGCCGCCATCTCTCCGAGGTAACACGGGGACTCCCTTTGCATCACCTGGGTAATCCGGCCGTGATTTTTTCACGGGCACGATTTTTTTATGCGTCTTCCTGTGGAGGATTTACTGGGAGAAGGGTGGATTGGCTATCCCTCCCCTTCCCTTATTTTGGGAGGCTGTGTGCTCCAGTTCAGTCTCTGGCTACATATGCTTTTTCAGCCAGCTCCCAGAGTCCTAAAATTGGTGTTGTTCCACTTGTGGTGTTTTTTTCCTCAGCTGCCTCCGGTCTGTTTTTCTTCCTTTCCTGCGTAGTTAGGTGGTTTACAAATGTTTTATTTGTCCCTTTCTTTCCCGCAGTGATGTCTTCTCTGCGGGATTCGGAAGGCAGGAAAGTGGATTCCAAGAGGAAGCATCTATCCTGCTACCATTGCAGCAGTCAACGGTTATTGTAAGCTGATCATACCTGCACTCGTGAGATCGCAGAAGCTAAACAGCTTAAGGCTGGGCTAAGACCAGTTTGGGAGACCGGTTGGGAATCCCTTGGTCTGTTGACCTAACCTACACCAGGTGTTACAGCTGCCGTTAGAGGTTCGGACCTCTAGTGAACCTACTTTGCAGGATATGTATCAATGGCTCTGTTAAAGGAGTCATAGGCCTGCTGGATGGAAAGGCTTCCTATTCGTGCCCAGGCCCCTATGCAGACCTCTGTCCCGGTAAGGAGACCTTTTTGGTCTCCTTAGTTTCTTCCTCCTCGGATGAGGAGGAGCTGACGTTGTGTTTTCTCCCTGGAAAGACACAGAAGTTGCTCAAGTCCATCAGGTCGGGGGGACCATGATGTTGACTGTGGGGAGCCTCCCGTCCCGCTACTCGGGCACATCGTGTCTTCAAAGCGGATGAGACCCTCCTCTCTGTCATGATATAGAGTGGAAAAAACCTGGAAAAGGTCCGGTTTTAACAAAGAAGTTAAATCCATGTTCCCGATGGCTTAACCCTTGGTGGATTCGTGGGGATCCATTCCCAAGGTGGACATGGCTATTGCCAAGTTGTCCAAGCGCACTCTGGTTCCTGCAGACGATGGGTCTAGCTGCAGGACCCCTTGCAGAGTGCAAACTAAGACGGGTGTTACGGCAGCTGCGGCTTCGCTTCCACAGCCATAGCGGCTTTTGAAGTCTCTACGTTCCTCTGATCTCGCCTGGATCAAATTCAAGTTGATGTGAAGCAAGTCCTGGGAGCGAGGCCAAACACAGATCCTTGCTCTTGAAGCTAAGCAGCAGGTCTGTGGCTCATGGGAGACCAAGTGCGCCTTTGGCACCCTGTAACAATACTATCAAATAATGTCAGGGGCCTATATATAGCATGGCCCGGGGTTCGCGGCCCATATTCCATTTTGGCTTGAGCCTTGGGTCGCTGACAATTCCTCAAAATACAGCTTATATGGCCTTCCATTCGAGCCCAACCGTTTGTTCGGTTCGGAGCTAGATAAGATCATGGAGGGCCTTTCAGACTAGAAGGTGAAGAGCCTTCCCAGCAGTCATTTCGAGGGCAGGGCAGACAAGACCGCGGTGGCAGGTCTGGCCAGCAAACAAGCTCTTGTAGTGACTGGAGAGCACAGCGAAAGGCTGAGGTGCTCTCGTGGAGGAGCCAAAGATGGAAAATCCACCTCCTGACTACGGGCCTCTTCGAGGCTCTTGGTTAATTCCCGTTACTCCTGCCGTCCTGCCAATAAGCTTCCCCATTCCTAAGCTTCATGTACCCGTCGGAGTCGTCTCTCCCACTTCTGAGAAGAATGGATCCAAGAGATCTCGGATCCCTGGGTCCTGAATATCATTTCCAACGGTTATTTAGTCAACAACACCTCTTTTCCTCTGGACAGGTTTGTCAAGATCAACCTTCTACAAGCTGCCAAGGAGGCGATCCTAGAGGCCTACATTCAGGACTACATTTGCAAAGGGGCTCTGGAGGAGGTTCCGGCAGGAGAACGGGGCCTAGGGATCTATTCACCAGTTTTTCTGGTTCCCAAGGCTTCAGGAGATCTCCGGATGATTATCGATCTGAGATATTTCAATCGATTTATAAGGAAGGTGAAGTTTCGTGTAGAAACCATCAGGTCAGTAGTTCACGTCGTCAATCCTGGAGACGTGATGGCAACCCTGGACCTCAAGAATGCATATCTGCACATCCCGATCCATCCTGGTTCCAGGAAGTATATCAGGATCACGGTCCAGGTGTCCGGTGTCGTCAGGCATCTTCTGTTTGTTGCCCTTCCCTTTGGCATTTCTTCTGCCCCTCACACTTTTACCAAGGTGGTTCTGTGGTGGCGGCTTTGAGGCTTCAAGGACTGACCATCATTCCTTATCTGGACGACTGGCTTTGAAAGCCTCTGCTCTAGCGGTCCTAACCCAACTTCTTCAGGTAACAATCTCCTTTCTGTTCCACCTAGGTTGGATCAGCTGGTAGAAGTCGAACGTGAGCCCGTCGACTTCAGTAAGATATCTAGGCTTCATAATCGACTCCACTGGGATGTCGCTCCAGTTGACTCCAGAAAGAAGATTCCGGGTTCAGAACACGGCAAGTTCCTTTCCGTTCCCGGCGAGTTCCAATCCGGACTCTCATGAAGATGTTGGGGCTCATGTCAGCGTCTGCGGAAGCAGTCCCTTGAGCTCTATGGCACCTCCGCCCTCTACAGTCGGAGGTCCTCTCCTAATGGAATGGCAGCCCTGCTGGGCTAAACTCCCTGTGCTCCCTGACTTGGCAAACTCGGTATTCCCTCAGATGGTGGTGCCATCTTTTAGACAGGAAGTCTATGACCCAGCCAATCTGGGTCATATTGACTACGGATGCGTCCTAAGTAGGCTGGGACGCTCACCTAGACAACTCTCCAGTTCACGGGACCTGGTTTCCTCAGGAGTGGCTTCTTTCATCCAATCTCTGCGAGATTCAAGCTATCCGGCTAGCCCTCCTTCACTTAGCCCCTCAGATCCGGGGCAAAACGGTGAAAGTCCAGTCAGACAATGTGACTGCGGTACTTTACAGCAACCAGCAGGGAGGCACGAGATCACTTCCCCTCCTGTCAGAGATCGGGGTGATTCTGGATTAGGCAGAGTTGTACCTTCCCACTTATCTGCTATCCACATCCAAGGCTCCCTCAAGATGATAGCGGCTGAGCCGCGGTCTTCCGTCGGTGGAGTGGTCCTTACATCCGGAGAATCAAGCAGATAGTCCTCAAGTGGGTATGCCAGAGGTGGATCTCTTGGCAACAAGGTTCAATGCCAAGGTGGAGAGGTTCTGCTCCCTTTACAGGGAGGACAACCCCTGGCGTTAGACGCTCTGTCAATATCCTGGAGGTTCAGGCTGGCTTACATCTTCCCTCCCTTTTCCATGATACCGAGGGTATTGATGAAAATCCGTCAGGATCAGGCCTCGGTGATAGCCATCATACTGTTTTGGCCGAAGAGATCCTGGTTTACCTAGCTCACCCAGTTGAGTCGAGGACAATATTGGAGGCTCCCCACAGCAGACCCTGGTGTCGTGGGACACTCACCTCTGCTCAGATCTGCACAGATTCAACCTGACAGCCTGGAGGTTGATCAGTCCCTTCCCAGAATAGAAGGGCTTTCAGAGTCGGTCCTGAGAACGCTGTCTCATTCTAAAGCGGACTCTACCAAGAGAGCCTACTCTTGTATTATGAGGATATTCTCATCCTGTTGTACCTCAACTGAGGTGGCGTCTGCAGATCCGCCCCTCTCCGCTATCCTTCAGTTCCTGCAAGACGACCTTGATAGAGGCCTTTCCTTCTACTCTGAAGGTTCAAGTTTCAGCCATTTCAGCTTGCCTTAACAGGCTTTTTTCTCAGGACCCGCTGATCAAACGGTTCCTTAGAGGAGCTGAAAGATTAAAGCCTACAGTACTGAGACCCCTTTTTCAATGGGTTTTTCAGTAGTTCTCAGGGGTTAGCATCTCCCCCTTTGAACCGTGAGAGGAGGTGGACATCAAGTTCGTCACTTGGAAGTTTGTGTTTCTCCTTACAGTGACTTTTGGCCAAGAGGGTCTCTGAGCTTCAAGCTCTCTCAGCATGAGCCCTATACCATTTTCTTACATGACCGGGACTTTCTTAGATTCCTCCCGTATTGTAGGCCTAAAGTTCCTTCCTTCCAGAACATCAACCAGGTGATATTCCTCCCGGTTCTGTCGACATCTACCACCTCCTCCTAGGAACCTGCTAGACATCCTCTGGACGTCTCGAGATGTCTCCGGATCTATGTGGATAGATCAAGGAGTTCAGGAAAGATGAGAATCTGCTAATCCTGTTGCCGGTAAGTTTAAAGGCTGTAAGGCATCCAAACCTTCCATCAGTCGGTGGATTGAGGAGGCTATTAAGGAATCCCTTGTTTCCACAATCTCTGGACCCTCCGGGATTCGTGAAGGCCCACTCTACTAGAGTTGTGGCTACTTCTTTTGCCGAGAGGAGTCTTCTGCCTCTCAACATGATTTGCAAAGCTGCCTCCTGGAGCTCTGAATCGACATTCATCTCCCATTATAGACTAGATGCCAGTCTAGCTGAGTTTTCGGCCTTTGGGCAGACTTTTCTTAGTTCTGCCAGGCAGGAAGGCCCTCCCTAGGGGTTTCTTCTTGCTATCTCCCCATCTGTGCTGCTGGTAGGACGTAAGGGAATCGTTAATTTCTAACGATAATTTGTTTTCCCTTAGTCCTAACAGCAGCACACAAATTTCCCACCCTAGTAAGTCTAGTTTTCTTACTATAAACACAGTGGGCTGGGGGTTGACTTCCTCCTTTTAAGGAGACACTTAATTGTTAAATTGAGTTATTAGTCTTGGGCTCATTAAACATTCCGCCGGTCCTGCCAGTCCACGGGGGGTGGTTAACCCCATCTGTGCTGCTGTTAGGACTAAGGGAAAACAAATTATCGTTAGAAATTAACGATAATTATAGAAAGGTCTCATGATCTCCTTTAGACCGGGTGGCTGAATATCGGGTATATTTCCACTGTGGTTCATGAATGCTGGATGTTTGCTCTGTCTTTATTTAATCTTCCTATGTACTGTTGGCGCCATGTATCGACATTTCACAAAATCACAACGGTAGCGGCTTTCTCCTCATTTGAATTTGCTGTTATTTTCCCTGATCATATCTCTTTTATCTGCCGTGTTACTTTAATCTACTAGGGGCCAGAATATTTTTCACTGTTGGTGCCGTAACGTATGCGATCATCAGGAATGGCGTCACAATACAGTGACAGCTGTCCGTCTGGCAGATGTCGGGTATTCCCCCACTGTACCGCCATATGGCTCTGTGTAATGTGTCAGGACTGCTGAGCGCGAGCACATAATGAAGAGGACTTTCTGAGGGTGAGCTCAGCAGTCCTGACAATGTCCTGGATTACTGCAACACCGCGCCCAGAGGTAAAGGGGCAAATCGTGATATTAATTATCTGTCCTGGGTCAGTGTCACCTAGTCCTGCAGTTTATAGTGATTAATGTAAGTGACAGATACCCTTTAACCCTTGGGGTGCCATAGGGACCTATTTTGTTTTCATGACTTTCTGTTTCTATTTGGCACATTTTGGGAGAGATTTATTTCTTCAATTATTATTGATTTTGGTAAAGTCATTTATCTCACTGTGCTCACCCTGCGTTAGAGAGCAGATGTCACTGATAAATGGCTTGTGTGGAATTAAAGAGGACATGTGATCGGATAGTGTATAGTTGTCTCATTGTCACAGTGTAGGCTGCATGCCCTCTCGCATACTGGCTGCATGCCCCCTCGGGTACTGGCTGCATGCCCCCTCGGGTACTGGCTGCATGCCCCCTCGGGTACTGGCTGCATGCCCCCTCGGGTACTGGCTGCATGCCCCCTCGGGTACTGGCTGCATGCCCCATCGCGTACTGGCTGCATGCCCCATCGCGTACTGGCTGCATGCCCCATCGCGTACTGGCTGCATGCCCCAACGCGTACTGGCTGCATGCCCCCTCGTGTACTGGCTGCAGGTCCTCTCCTGGATATGGTGGTTGCTTGGGGCTACGTGCTGGCTGCAGTATCTGTGACCTGTGTGTGAACTGTTCCCTGTGATGTTTTCTTCTGTGTTCTTGTGTCTCTTCTTCCTGTAGGGTGAATAGTCTGGTCTGAGTGTGGTCACTAGGTGCTTTTGGGGAGAGATTTATTTCTTCAATTATTATTGATTTTAGTAAAGTCATTTATCTCACTGTGCTCACCCTGCGTTATAAAGCAGATGTCACTGATAAATGGCTTGTGTGGAATTAAAGAGGACATTTGATCGGATAGTGTATAGTTGTCTCATTGTCACAGTGTAGGCTGCATGCCCTCTCGCATATGGCTGCATGCCCCCTTGCGTACTGGCTGCATGCCCCCTCGCGTACTGGCTACATGCCCCCTCGTGTACTGGCTGCATGCCCCATCACGTACTGGCTGCATGCCCCCTCGTGTACTGGCTGCAGGTCTTCTCCTGGGTATGGTGGTTGCTTGGGGCTACATGCTGGCTGCAGTATCTGTGACCTGTGTGTGAACTGTTCACTGTGATGTTTTCTTCTGTGTTCTTGTGTCTCTTCTTCCTGTAGGGTGAATAGTCTGGTCTGAGTGTGGTCACTAGGTGCTTTATATTCCTGTTAGCCATACCTTCCAACCATCCCAGATCCGGCGGGACAGTCCTGGATTTTAGTGGCGGTCCCGGTACGGGGGATGTATGTCCCGCTCTCTTCCATAGGAAGCAGAGACAGTTGCCTGTAATGATAAAGCTGAGAGCTGTCCATCGGCTCCCCGCTCCATCATTCCTCCCCCCCACTGCCGATGCTGCACACTGCAGGGCAGGGGGTGGGGCTAGTCGGGACCGCCGTGTGTCCTGCTGCTGCGGAACCTGGTGACTATGTGGAGTTTATTTATTTTTTTGCCTGTGAAAGGGGCACTTTACTGGGCAAAATACATTGAGGACGCACAGTTGGGCATATTACTGTCAGGGGGCACATATCTAAGCATAACTACTGTGAGGGGACACATAACTAGGTATAAGTACTGTGAGGGGACACATAACTAGGCATAAGTACTGTGAGGGGGCACATATCTGGCCATAGTGATGAGCAGCAGGGGCAATATTCGAATTTGCAATACTTCGTGAATATTTGGTAGAATATTCATCATAAATTTGCGAATTTTCTTGATTGCGAAAATCGGCAATGTAATATGCGCGTAATGCGCGCGCTATACAGGCGTGGGTCACTACTGCTTCATTTTTCAAGCTGCTAGAAGTTTCCTGAGACTGGAGAAAATGGTTGGCCCGACAGAACATTACCATAGCTTTATATGCAGATAGAGAGCTCCGATATATTCGCGAATGTGCAAATCGGCAATTATTGATGCGCATATTTTGGCGCAATACGTGCAACTTTACATTTTAGCAGGTCTGACTACATATTAGTGATTGGTGCGCTAAGTATTGTTGTGACATCACAGCGCTATGTCTGTAGCATGTATGTATGGACAGCAGAATCTATCACACTACCTAACACCCTGCACTGGGACCTATCAGCTACACTATATTACTATCTAACCTACACTGACTATCTCCCACTAACTATCTGTATTATATATATAAGATAACTAACTACCTATCTAATGTAATGTGACATCATAGCACTATGTCTAACAGAGACACTAATCCTATCACAGCACAGTAATCCCTATCACACTACCTAACACCCTGCACTGGAACCTATCAGCTACATTATATCACTATCTAACCTACACTGACTATCTCCCACTAACTATCTGTATTATATATATGAGCTAACTAACTAACTAACTAACTAACTAATGTAATGTGACATCATAGCACTATGTCTGTAGCCTGTATGTATGGACAGCAGAACCTATCACACTACCTAACACCCTGCACTGGAACCTATCAGCTACACTATATCACTATCTAACCTACACTGACTATCTCCCACTAACTATCTGTATTATATATATATAAGATAACTAACTATCTAATGTAATGTGACATCACAGCACTATGTCTGTAGCATGTATGTATGGACAGCAGAACCTATCACACTACCTAACACCCTGCACTGGAACCTATCAGCTACACTATATCACTATCTAACCTACACTGACTATCTCCCACTAACTATCTGTATTATATATATAAGATAACTAACTATCTAATGTAATGTGACATCACAGCACTATGGCTGTAGTATGTATGTATGTATGGACAGCAGAACCTATCACACTACCTAACACCCTGCACTGGAACCTATCAGCTACATTATATCACTATCTAACCTACACTGACTATCTCCCACTAACTGTCTGTATATATAAGATAACTAACTAACTATCTAATGTAATGTGACATCACAGCGCTATGTCTGTAGTATGTATGTACGGACAGCAGAACCTATTACACTACCTAACACCCTGCACTGGAACCTATCAGCTACACTATATCACTATCTATGAACAAGAAACGGGGCCAAGTAAGTTGCCACAACATCTATTTCCAAAATCCCCAAAATTTCCTCCGATGTCTATATTTCCTAATATTTAAATTTTCGTTAAATTGGTAGCAGAAGATCTAAAGAAAATTTTCCCTAGGGCCCAGGATGATAATTTAACACAGGAACAGTGACAGGCCCTAAAAGAACTTATGAAATTAGAGGGGGTGGTCATCAAACCCTCCGAGAAAGGAGGAAACGTGGTATTATGGCCAACATCCATCCATGAAAAAGAAGCATTCAGACAATTGCAGTTGCTACAAAAGTCTGACGTACAATCTTCCTTCCAGATGATTCTAAACAGAGCGGTTGAATCAGATGTCATCGCGATTAAGGAAATGTGCTGCGTCATTGAGGAGAATCCAACCATTCCAACTCTCTATTTATTACCCAAGATCCACAAAAATGATAAGATCCCTCCTGGTCGTCCCATCGTTTCCGGTATGAATAGTCTATGTGCACCGATTTGTAAATTAATGGACCATGTCTTGAGTCCGTTGGTCAGCAATCTCCACTCACAGTTGGAAGACACAGGGGACGTACTGAGGAAATTGGATGGAATTCAACTGGAGGATGACATGAGGCTAGTGATGTGTGACAAGAATCCCTCTACACATCTATTTGTCGTCATGATGGCTTGGAAGCAGCATGTTTCTTTATATCTACTCACAAGGGTGAGTTTGGGGATCTGATAGTGGAGTTGTTACAGTTTGTTCTTCATCTTTAAGGAGTCCTTTTACCTACAGCTCCAGGGAACCGCAATGGGGGCAGTTTGTGCGCCCTCATAGGCAAATTTGTTCCTGGGGCTGTGGGAGAGGAAGATATTCCTGACGGACCCAGCCAGATCTATTGAACGGGTCCAACTATGGTATCATTATACTGACGACATCCTTTTTGTCTGGTCGGGTACCACTAACGAGTTGGCAGTGTTCATGGACGACGCACTGAATTCAAACGACTCAAATTTCTGGATCTTCTTCTGGATGTTGATGATAATGGATACATACAAACCAGTTTATATCGCAAGGAAACCTCTGTCAATAGTTTGCTAGAGGCGAGCTCCTCTCATCCAAAGAAATTTATTTAAAGTATTCCAATTGGGCAGTTTTTGCGGGTAGAAAGAATCTGCTCAAAAGAGAATTTTCAGTTACAAGCAATGGATTTAGATCACCGCTTTAGACAAAGGGGCTACGGTAAAAGTGCCATTAAACACGGATACCGCAGAGCAAACAATATGAGTGGAGATTAGCTGATCTATGGTCCAAGCAGACGGCAAGCAAGGTTGAATGATCATATGGAAAGATTCCTAACTACTTATTCTCACGGACATGTGGAAATCAGAAACATACTCACCAAATATTGGAATATTTTGTACACGGATTCCATATTAAAGACATACTTACCGAAAACACCTCTGATTACATATAGAGGAGATAAGAACTTGAAAGATCTACTTACCAAAAGTCCTGGTGCCATATTCAACAATAACCATACAAATATAATAAATAACCTAATAAATAAGAAACAAACATCAGTGTGGATGAAATGGCCGCCGTCTTTATTACATTTTTGGGATAACATAAACTTACCAAAAGTTAATATACCATTATAAATTTGAAATACCCATAAATAATAAAGTCCATTACAGCTTATCTTATTGTCCACCCAGAAGGCTGGGCGACTAACCGCCCCCAAAATTCCTAAGACCGCGACAAATCTTTAGGGAGGGCGGGGCGAACTTCCAGCTTGAATTTTGACACGGTGACTGAATTCTCAAGGTAAGCTCCTCCATAAATTGCCGAACTTCCCGCCACAAAAGGCACTCCACTAGTGATGTCGCGAACATAAAATTTTCCATTTGCGAACGGCGAACGCGATAGACTTCAATAGGCAGGTGAATTTTAAAACCCACAGGGACTCTTTCTGGCCACAGTAGTGATGGAAAAGTTGTTTCAAGGGGACTAACACCTGGACTGTGGCATGCCGGAGGGGGATCTATGGCAAAACTCCCATGGAAAATTACGTAGTTGACGCAGAGTTGGGTTTTAATCCATAAAAGGCATAAATCACCTAACAATCCTAAATTTTTTTGAACAACGTGGTTTAAAACATCCAGTGTGTGTATACGATCAGGTATGATGTTGTATCGATCAGGTAGTGTAAGGGTTACGCCCGCTTCACTGACATTGACAGACCAAACTCCCCTTTTAATGCACCGCAAACAGTTCATTTGCACAACCGCAAACAGTCCATTTGCACAAGGTTGGATACCAAGCTAGCCACGTCCCGGTGATGTCATTGAAGGTTTCTTCCTCCACCCAGCCACGTACAACACCAAGGGTCCCCGAAAGGTGAATTGAATTGATTTTTCGAACGGGGAGATGGTTAGAAAAACGCTGGCTCCCTCCACTCTGTTTTAATCCACAGTCACTGCGTCTGCGCCGTGCAATTTACTGTCACACCCGATATGAGTGGTATTTTCTGTAGTACTATTCTCATCAGTTTAATCTCTGTTACGTCCCATATCTGGGATTGCCTTTTGTGAAAAAAAAATTTAGGCCAGGTACCTTCGACTGCCTTCACAGTGACAGACCAAACTCTCATACACCAAACTGAATTGATTTCAGGAACCGGGAGATGGAAAAAGCAGCTTGGTCGGTCCTCTTACTCCCAAATTGGGGCACTGCGCGTGCTCAGAGCAATGTGCTGTGACACCCTATATGAGTGGTGTCTTAACTAGTACTATTCCTATCAGTTTAATCCCTTTTACGGACCCTATCCGGTCGAATTGATTAACCATTGTCGAATTAGCGAACCATTATGACATCATGAAATAATTTAGTTCTGAGCTCTGTACTTGCTTTGTATTGGAATTGATGGGGATTTTTTTAATTGTCTGCATTATTTCTAATAAACTATTAAGAGACTTTAATATGATTTTTTATTTTATGTATTAAAAACCCATACAACATATAAAAAAAAAGGTAAATTAATGTTTTTTCTATGAAATATAATCCAGCCGTCCGATCGCTTTTGGTCTGACCATAATGAAGCAACGGCCTTATCATCTGGGGTGTGGCAACATTGCCAACACACTCATAGAGGTGATGATTGCTTCATTGTGATACGCAAGCCCCTTCACCACAACAAGGTAACGATCACGAAGGGGAATTGACACTTGTATGTGCCTTTTTTTTTGGTTTGTTTTTGCAGCCACAGTGCTGCACCATAGGACAGAAAAATTTGGCATGTACACATGCCTGAAAAATAATGGCATTGTTGCAGCCGCTATTGTAGCAGCGGCTGGAAAAATTGATGTTTTCCAGGCAGAAAAGTGACTAAAAATATTGCGGCTTGAACCCTAGTTGGTGGTGGAGAATTCACGAAAGTCATCCGGTATGCAGACATTAAATACAGCAGCGTGGGGACCATTTTGAGGCCAAGGCATGTAATCAGGCCTTTTGTTAGTCAAACGTATCCCCCACTGTCAGTCCCTTCGGGATCCATGCCTCATTCATCTTTATGAAGGTGAGGTAATCAACACTTTTTTGACCGAGGCGACTTCTCTTGTCAGTGACAATGCCTCCTGCTGCACTGAAGGTCCTTTCTGACAGGACACTTGAAGCGGGACAGGCCAGAAGTTCTATTGCGAACTGGGATAGCTCAGGCCACAGGTCAAGCCTGCACACCCAGTAGTGAAGGGGTTCATCGCTCCTCAGAGTGTCGATATCTGCTGTTAAGGCGAGGTAGTCTGCTACCTGTCTGTCGAGTCGTTTTCTAAGGCTTGATCCCGAAGGGCTGTGGCGATGTGTAGGACTGAAAAATCTCCGCATGTCTTCCATCAACAACATATCTGTAAATCGTCCAGTCCTTGCCGCCGTGGTAGGAGGAGGATTACACTCACCTCTTCCCCTGTTAGATTCCCGTTGTGCTGTGACATCCCCCTTATAAGCTGTGTAAAGCATATTTTTTTGTTTGGTTTTGAACTGCAGCATCCTTTCCGACTTTCGGTAATTTGGTAACATTTCTGCCACTTTCTGCTTATACCGGGGGTCTAGTAGCGTGGCCACCCAGTACAGGTCGTTCTCCTTCATCCTTTTTATACGTGGGTCCCTCAACAGACATGACAGCATGAAAGACCCCATTTGAACAAGGTTGGATGCAGAGTTACTCATTTCCCGTTCCTCGTCCTCACTGATGTCATAGACGGTCTGTTCTTCCCCCCAGCCACGTACAACACCACGGGTCCCAGATAGGTGACAACAACGAGCACCCTGGGGTGCCTGCTGTGGTTGGTCTTCCTCCTCCTCCTCAAAGCCGCCACATTCCTCCTCTGACTCCTCTTCCTCATACTCCTCTTCTAGCGTTGCCGCAGGTCCGGCGAGCGATGATGACAAGGCTGTTTCTGGTGGTGATGGTGACCACAACTCTTCCTCTTCCTCTTCACGCTCATCTACAGCCTGATCCAGCACTCTTCGCAAGGCACGCTCCAGGAAGAAAACAAATGGGATGAGGTCGCTGATGGTGCCTTCGGTGCGACTGACTAGGTTTGTCACCTCCTCAAAAGGACGCATGAGCCTACAGGCATTGCGCATGAGTGTCCAGTAACGTGGCAAAAAAATTCCCAGCTCCGCAGAGGCTGTCCTAGCACCCCGGTCATACAAATACTCGTTGACGGCTTTTTCTTGTTGGAGCAGGCGGTCGAACATTAGGAGTGTTGAATTCCAACGTGTCGGGCTGTCGTATATCAAGCGCCTCACTGGCATGTTGTTTCGCCGCTGAATATCGTAAAAGTGCTCCATGGCCGTGTAGGAACGCCTGAAATGGCCACACACCTTCCTGGCCTGCTTGAGGACGTCCTGTAAGCCTGGGTACTTAGACACAAAACGTTGTACGATGAGAATCAACACATGTGCCATGCACGGCACATGTGACAACTTGCCCAAATTCAATGCCGACAACAAATTTGTTCCATTGTCACACACCACTTTGCCGATCTCCAGTTGGTGCGGGGTCAGCCACTGATCCACCTGTGCGTTCAGGGCGGACAGGAGTGCTGGTCCTGTGTGGCTCTCTGCTTTCAGGCAAGTCAACCCTAAGACAGCGTGACACTGTCGTATCCGGGATGTGGAATAGCCCCTGGGGAGCTGGGGGGATTCAGTTGATGTGCAGCCAGACGCCGCAGCAGAAGAGGACTCAGCCGAGGAGGATATCGAAGAGGATGGAGTAGGAGTAGAGGAGGTGGCAGTAGGTCTGCCTGCAAGTCGTGGCGGTGTCACCAACTCCGCTGCGGAGCCACGCATTCCATGCTTGTCAGCCGTCAGCAGGTTGACCCAATGCGCAGTATACGTGATATACCTGCCCTGATCGTGCTTTGCAGACCAGGTATCAGTGGTCAGATGGACCCTTGCCCCAACACTGTATGCCAGAGATGCCATGACTTCCTTTTCAATGACATGGTAGAGGTTTGTGTGTAATCCTGCCTGACTGAGACATATCCCCGCAATCTACATCATCTGGCAATAATGGTTGCGCATCACTAATTGCATCCAACTGATGTGTAAATAACTCCTCTGACGGATCAAGTGAAGCGGCTGCGGTGGCTGTGGTGGTAGTGGTGGTGGTGGCGGCGGGCGGGTGCGTGGTAACTTGAGAGCAGGTGACCGAAGCTGAGCTGGAGGAGGATGGTGCGTCAAGGTTCTTAGCGGAAGCTGTTGAAGATTGGGTGTCCTGTCTAAGCCAGTCAACTATGTCCTCAGAATTTTTCGGGTTCAGGGTACGTGGCCTCTGAAAACTGGGCATTATTCCAGGGACAGTGGATATCACAGCACCACTACCACGACGGCCCCTGCGGGGTGGCCTGCCTCTGCCTGTCATTTTTTTTTAGATAAGTGGTACTACGCGTGAAAGGTACTGTGCCACCCGGTATCAGTGGTGGGCACTGGCAGTGGGCACACTACAGTCTGTGGAAGTGGGCCTGACACACACTGGCAGCAATCAAGCAACTGAATTTAGACTACTGTCTAAAAATGAAATGCCTTATTTATCGGCAAGCTACTCTGCCACCCGGTATCAGTGGTTGGCACTGGCAGTGGGAACACTACAGTCAGTGGAAGTCGGCCTGACACACACTGGCAGCAGGCAAGCAACTGAAATTACACTAAAGTGTAAAAATGAAATGCCTTTTTGTGATGCAAAGTCCTGTGCCACACGGGATGACAGGGGTGGGCACTGGCAGTGGGCACACTACAGTCTGTGGAAGTCGGCCTGACACACACTGGCAGCAGGCAAGCAACTGAAATTAGACTGCGTAAAAATGAAATGCCTTATTTATCGGCAAGCTACTGTGCCACCCGGTATCAGTGGTTGGCACTGGCAGTGGGCACACTACAGTCAGTGGAAGTCAGCCTGACACACACTAGCAGCAGGCAAGCAACTGAAATTACACTAAAGTGTAAAAATTAAATGCCTTTTGTATGCAAAGTCCTGTGCCAGCCGGTATGAGTGGTGGGCACTGGCAGTGGGCACACTACAGTCAGTGGAAGTCAGCCTGACACACACTGGCAGGCAACTAACCTTAGATTAAAGTGTAAAAATTAAATGCCTTTTTTATGCAAAGTCCTGTGCCACACAGGATGACGGGTGGGCACTGGCAGTGGGCACACTACAGTCAGTGGAAGAGGGCCTGACACACACTGGCAGCAGGCAAGAGCTGAAATTACACTAAAGTGTAAAAATTAAATGCCTTTTTATGCAAAGTCCTGTGCCAGCCGGTATGAGTGGTGGAGCACTGGCAGTGGGCACACTACAGTCAGTGGAAGTCAGCCTGACACACACTGGCAGGCAACTAACCTTAGATTAAAGTGTAAAAATTAAATGCCTTTTTGATGCAAAGTCCTGTGCCACACGGGATGACAGGGGTGGGCACTGGCAGTGGGCACACTAGAGTCTGTGGGCCTGCAGCTCCTCACACACAGGCAGGCCAGGCAACTGCAATATGTATATAAAGGAAAAAAAAAAGCACACTAATGTTGCAGCCCTAAAAAGGGCTTTTTGGGGTGCTGTCAGGACGCTGTCCTTACAGCAGAGATCAGATGAGTCTTTCAGGACTGGAGTGGACACTGAATTCACTAGCCTAGCTATCAATTTCCCTATTAAATCAGCAGCAACTACACTGTCCCTCCTCTCACTAAGACTGCAGCTTCCGAATGAATCTAAAATGGATGCTGTGCAGGAGGTGGGAGGGTCTGGGAGGGAGGGTATGCTGCTGATTGGCTGGAATGTGTCTGCTGACTGTGAGGTACAGGGTCAAAGTTTGCTCAATGATGATGTATAGGGGGCGGACCGAACATCGCTCGTTTTTTTGCCCGCTGCGGCGAACGCGAGCACGCTATGTTCGCCGGGAACTGTTCGCCGGCGGATAGTTCGGGCCATCTCTAGCTGTAACTACTGTGAGGGGGCACATATCTAGGTATCACTACTGTGTGGGGGCACATATCTGGCTGTAACTACTGTGAAGGGGTACATATCTGGCCATAACTACTGTGAGGGGGCACATATCTGGACTCAACTATTGTGAGGGGCATATATCTGGACATAACTACTGTGAGGGGCACATATCTGGCCATAACTACTGTGAGGGGGCACATATCTGGCCATAACTACTGTGAGGGGGCACATATCTGGCCATAACTACTGTGAGGGGGCACATATCTGCGAATCGCTACTGTGAGGGAGCACAAAGTGGGCATCACTACTGTAAGGGGGCACAATGTGGGCATCACCACTGTGAGGGGGCACATCACTGGCCATAACTACTGTGAGGGGCACATAACTGGCCATATCTACTGTGGAGGAGGCACAATGCTGGCATAACTACTGTGTGGTGGCATAAAGGGGGAATAATTCCTATGTGGGGGCATTTAGGGGACTGGGTGGGAATAGGTGTATAGTTATGTCTTGGTCCGAGCTAGAGGTGTGGCCCAGTGCAGAAAAAATTTGCCAGTCTCATTAGTCTAACCCTTAGCCTCCTGGCGCTCCTAGGGCTCTGGTTGGGGTAACCCAGATCAATAAGAGGACCCTCTGGTTGTGAAGCTGTAGCAGCAATTCTGTAGCTCACAGGGGTGTAGTATTGGTGACCTCCAAGGCCAAAGGCGGAAATGAAGATGCTTTGGCTGCTTGCACACAGGCTGAGGGCCCCTTCAGCCCAGATGATGTGGCAGAGCAGAGGAATCAAGAAGGTCTTGCTCCAAGGGTAGTGGCTTCAGGGGGCAGTCTGGTGCTGTGTGCCTCCTGGTACCACCGTAGAGCTCAAGAGAAAGTCTAGAAGACCAAGAAAATTTTCAGAGAAATGCTGCTCGTAGGATTGCTAAAATAGGATTCCCGCTTGATTGCCGAAAGACCTTCAGGAAGATTTAGCAGAATCTGGATTTGTTACATTGTTCTACTGTTCAGCAACACAATTATGGCCTTTATGGAACAGTGATCAGAAGAAAATGTCACTACCAGAGTTTTGAGGAGTTCTCACAGCTCTGTTTCTCTGCCCCCTGTGATGAGGTCTTTACTTTAATTTTCACTCCTTTCCCTCTTCCCAGCTGTTCCTTCTCTGATTGATTCCTCTTCCTTTAAATCACCCCTCTTCCTGTTTCACCTTGCGGGTTATATTTCTCATCTTGAGTTGTGTCAGCCGCTGGAGTATCTACACTGCTGTGGTCTCTATACACTGGACGTCTGTTTTGCTGAAGCAAGCAACATCGGATATTGTCTGCTGAGATTGGATCTGTCTTCACTGCTGTTGCAGCCCCTACAGATAAGTTTGCAGACATTGTTGGTTTTTGTTTATTTGCTGACTGGATCCGAGGCGACCCCGGTTCCGTCCGTATACTGAGCAGGGAGCCGGTGGCCGTGCCCCCCCCCCCATTATCATAGGGGTTTCAGGTGTCACTTAGCCTTAGGTACGTGGGCATGCCTCGACCCACCATCAGGGTCTGGGCATGTGCATAGCACTGCAGGGAGAGCTCTTAGGGTCTGACAGGGGTTACCTTTTATGCTCCCCTAGTTTGGGTCCGCTCAGTAGCTTGTGCACTGATTGTACTCCTGTTGTTCGCATATACCCGTGACAGAAAACCTCTTCTGCTTTAGCATCAGAAGTTTGCAATAGAAAACATAAACAAGCCTGATGCATTTTGGAAACAATTCCTGTGGACCAATGTGGTTACAATACAACTCTTTGACCACAATGAGCAAGGGTATATTTGGAAAAAAAAGGGCACAGAATGTGCCCCCATCTCTGTGGGCACCTCTGTCCATCTAGAAGAGCTAAGCTGGGCCACATCATATCTGTTCCTACAGACCTGACTCCTATGAGGAAAAAGTTAATTCTCCCCTGTTACGGGGAATGTGCCAACTAATCAATTTAGCTTTGGGCTAAACCTAAGGGTGTTGTTCTGGCAGTACGCTTGTATGCACCCTTTAACCCCTGTAGAGGGATCTGGACTTCACCACAAGGAACCAACCAGGCCGCTACCTCCTGGAGTAGTCCTCTACCTCTGGTCCACGGGGGCCAGAGATATTAGTGCGAAGCACCACGGGACACAGGCAAAAAGCATAGTCTGAACACAATCCAATGGTCAGGGCAGGCTGAGTACTTGTGTATTCCAAATAGCAGTTCCAAGGTCAGGGTAGGCTGAGTACAAGCATAATCCAGGTCACAGTTCCAAGGTTGGAGCAGGCAGCAAGGAGCGGAATGGGAGGACAAAAAAGGTTCGGTACAGGGATATCCAGATAAGATCACCTTCACTGGCAACCAGCAAGCAATAATATCAAAGCTCAGATGAGGAGGTGGAACCACAACCCAGCTAAATGGGGAGACTGATCAGCAACTTAACCAATACCAGGACAGGGGCAGAGGGAAAGCATTAACTATGTCAGTTCACAATGCTCTAATCCAGGCATGGCCAACCTTCCTCTCTCTAGCTGTCATAAAACTACAACTCCCACCATGTCTTGCTGTAGGCTGATAGCTGTATGCAGTCTAGGTATGCTGGGAGCTGTAGTTTTGCAACAGCTGGAGAGTCTCAGGTTAGTCATCCCTGCTCTAATCCCAATTCACACAGGGAGAGCAGAGCGACCTCCATGCCTGCCCAGGACAGCAACACCAAGGCGAGCACGGACCGCTAGCATGACAGTTTGGACATTTGTGGACATTTGTCTATTTCCCCTATGCAAAGTTATAAACGTCTTACTTTATTTCACTTGAAGCGTGTTTTGGAGGGAAAAAGCCAGATATTGTTTATCACCAAAACCAGACAGACTGACCTTTTGAATGTCTGGTTTAGCTCTGTTGTTTTTGTCTGGAAAAACTGCTGTGTCATTGAGTATCATTGAAGTTCTAATGTAAGTCTATGAGAGACGGAAAGTGTAACATTGTATCTGTTTGTGCTGGGCTTCTCCACTCCACCCCTCCCACTAGAAGGTTCTAGTTTAGCTAAAACTGTCTATAAGAAGAGCAGTCAGAGCCCCTAGTGTTCTGCAGTTTGGGACCAGTGCTTGGAAGAGGAGTCTCTGCCAGATGACTGAGTGACCAGAAGAAGATGCTAAGACAGGGATACTTTGCCACAGACCCTGGATTTAACCAGCCTTTGGCCAGGGTACCAGCCTTCTGAAGAGAGAGAGGGACAAATAGCTCAGGCCCTTCCTTAGCATCAAACCCTACTGCTGCCAGGGAGGAGACTGGAGAAGCCAGCCCTATGCCTCGCCTGTTGTTTTGCACCTGAATTCCTCCAATAAAGCAGCACACTGGTTACTGCAGACCCTGACTCTCTGGACTTATTACCCATTGGGGTGTGCAGTGGCCCACTGCCAGCGTCTGGGGGATATCTTGCCCCTCGAGAGGTATCTATGATTATATGTATCTCTATTAAATGCAAGTAGTCGTGATGCCAGTTGCAGTTACGCAATGAGGACTTGGAGTCCCCTTTGTAGATGGTATTGGTGGTACCCAGAGTAGGAATGCCAGAGTGGTGTAGAGTGGCCTACAGTGTCTCTGTAGATGTTATAGGCACATGTCACGGTGCTCCTACCTGGATATCTGTGGATTCCAGAAGTGGTGTAGTCCGAAGCAAGTGCAAAATGGGGTTGTTGAACTTGGGTGATGAACAAGTATTATAAATGTAGTCCAGACTTTGCATTAACGTTGAACACAGTTTTACTTGGCATAAACTTCATCAAGGAACAATCTCTCAACTTGATCTTGGTCATCAGCAGGTATTGGCTTATCTGGCAGGCAAACACTTCTGCAACAATCTCAGCTCTGCTATGCAGTAGCTCTCTCAGCACTGGCTTAAATAGGAACTTTTCCTCTTCTGCTGGAACTTAGGTTAGCTGTAGTCTGTCTCTTACTTTAATCCTAGGAACTTCTTGTCTTGGCTTTGAGCACCTCAAGCTCTAGCTTCAGCTTGGATAAAGGCAATGCAAGCCCAGGAAGGGAAAAGCAACCATGTAGCACTTCACAGGCAGGGCCTGTGGGCCTAGCAGAGCCGGCAGTGCTCTGCTAGCCAACACACAACCTTTCCCCAGGAGGGGGTAGGCTAGACTGACTTACTCTAACTAAATGACTCCTTCTCTAAAGAGGGCTGGAATGGAACCAGAAGGTTCCTCTCCAGAGAAACTATCTCTACACAGATTTGCTGCCACCTGCTGGTGAGCCAGGCACATTAAATGTGAACATTACATTTATAAGAAAATACATACACACATTGCAGGATATGGCAATAAATACAAGAGATGACAAAGGATCACACAATACAGATAGTGAGGGTGCAAAATGAAGTGGTAATGCCACTCTGGGTCATTACAGGTGCATCACGCTTTACCATCCCTTCTGGAGAGCAGTAACACATGGTGACACCTCAACGCTGTCCAGGGGACTCAGCATAGCGTTGGGGCAACCCCAAACCCAGCTACTGCACGTGACATGATTGTACTAGGGGGCACAGTGTATGCCGCTATTATCCTCAGGGTACAGCATGTGGCACTAAAAGGAGTTTGTGTCAGTATTCATCATGTCGATGTATTGGTAAAGTGAGAAGCTAAAGACATCTTGGTGGCAAACTCTGCAGAGACGAGCCTTGGCCCGGAGAAGTCATCATGGTGTCTGAACTGGGTGGAAAGAAAAGGAAACGTCACCTTTAAGTCACTAAATACAATTGTTTATTCTGCCACAGTGTCTGGTCAGAGGTGTAGTCACTGGTATGGTCTACAGCGTGATGATAGGTTGTAGCATTCTCTTCTGTGACACTACCACTCCCAGCATACCTTTACACCTGCTCCGGCTGTACTGGGACCTGCAGTTTCACACTCTACATACTTATATGGCTAATCTGAATCTGGAAATAATATCTGTACTGAGCTGTTTTTGAGCTGGTGCTGCATATATGCACCATATTGGTTCTGGTGCTATATTTTTACGTGAGGAGCTTGGTATGGCGCCACCACTTTGCATGCACGGTGTCCTCTCCGTTCATGTCAAACTTCTGAAAATCCCCAGTGCTCAGCTATTTTTGAAAAGTCCTATAGTGGAGAATTAAGGGGTGGTTGCAAAGGTTTATGTGTTGGGGAATGCACCAAAAAGACTTTCATATGCAAACAGCTTTGTGCACAGCATAGAGAGTATTATAGGGGCACTCTGTAGGCATTGTTGCAGGCAGTATTATAGCGGCACTCTGTTGCATTGTTGCAGGCAGTATTATAGGGGCACTCTGTTGCATTTTTGCAGGCAGTATTATAGGGGCACTCTGTAGGCATTGTTGCAGGCAGTATTATAGGGGCACTCTGTTGCATTGTTGCAGGCAGTATTATAGGGGCACTCTGTTGGCATTGTTTTAGGCGGTATTATAGGGACACTCAGTTAGCATTGTCGGGACAGTATTTAATGAACACTGTGGTGGACTCTGTAGCACGGAGTATCAGATGGATAGTTTGGCAGGCACCATTAAAGGGAGTCTCCCCGTTAACACAATCCCTACTTGACAATCAGTTGATCAAAAATTGTCCTCCTGCAGGGACCCCCAGCGATCAACTATAATTTGTAGAGAAACTTGGTTGCAGGTGTTCAGTTTCCCTGCAGCGCCACCCCTGGGGAAATGAATTATTACACAGTGCCCATTCATACCAGTGGGTGGTCTGTGTGATGCAGGACAGGAGAGGTCCTCCAGAGCGAGAGACGCTCTTTGTAACCCATACATGGGGTTTAGGTTTCCAGCAGTTGGTGGTCTGTGCTTTATTCCCCATCTGACAAGTTCCCTTCAGATCCTCCCTGTTCAGTATATTTTCTGGAGGCCTTTTCTTGGGTCTGAGATTCTGGACGACTGAACAGGACCAAGTAGAATGGAATATATTTTGAGTATTTGGCAAATTAGTCACCAGGGCCTTACATTTATTCTCCCAATCCAGGGATAAGGATCTGAATAATGGCAGCAGTGTCTAGAGTTCCAGTCCATCTGCCTATAGTGCACTGAAATGCGTTGACTAAACTGTGGGACATCACGGTCCTCGTACATGGGCCGATTGACAGTATACACATTGTTCGACTCTCATTTATAGTGCCTTTTTCATGGCCCAATAAGCGAAAGGATGATGAATAGGGATGAGCGGACCGCTGGATATTCAGATTCAACTGGACGATGTTGATATCTGGATACCTCTGTCACCACTAGTGTTGATCGCTAATATTCTAATCGCGAATTTCTTCGAGAATTCATAAAGATGTAGAATTCAGTGATATATATTCGCAATCACGAATATTCTAGATTTTATTTTTTTCATCAGTAACCTCCCTTCTTGCTTGTGGGCCAGTAAGAAGGCTGCAGTATCTTTGTCTGAGCTTAGCAACATCCATGGCAACCAATAGGAAAGTTGCCTACCACCTACCATATAAGAACCTCCCCAGCAGCCATTTTGTGCAGTTTTTTGCAGTTGTGGCAGAGACAGCAGTGTCATTGCTGTGCTCTGTGCTTTGCTGAGTCAATTACATTAGATAGTTAGATCATATATATAATACAGATAGTTTAGTCCGTGGGAGATAGTCAGTGTAGGTTAGTAGTAATGGACCAACATCGGCCGGGATGTTTCTCGAACGCCCATACATAGCTGCAAGTCTACTGTGATTCAGGTTCTATATGATATTGCTGCCCCTACTTCTGGCCCTACATAGCTGCATATCTCCTGTGATTCAGGTTCTCTACTATACTGCTACTGCCATGGCTAGTACTGCCCTTACACAGTTGCACATCTCCTGTGATTCAGGTTCTATACTAGGCTGCTTCTGCCACGGCTCATACTGCCACTACTACTGCCCCTACAAAGCTGCATGTCCACTGTGATTCAGGTTCTATACTATACTGCTGCTGCCATGGCTACTGCTGCCGCTACTACTGCCCCTACACAGCTGTATGTCTCCTATGATTCAGGTTCTATACTATACTGCTTCTGCCACGGCTCATCGTGGGTGTATATACACCGTCAGGCATCTGCCCTCATTAGGGAATGTTTCTTAATATGAAAAAACTTAACAAGTTTGAATGCGCAGTGAGTGTTTAAACATCATCTGCCCCCTATAAGGGACAATTTTTCTTTGGAATATGAAAAAGCCTAACACATGTGCCCTCTGTATGTTATGCCGCATGTCTTTACCTATAGCTATGTATGTCAGTGTCGCTAGACATTATTTGCTATTGATGTCATTGCATTAACCTCTTAAAGGGCTTCTGTCATCACGTTTTGACATTATAAGCTGTCTGACATTAGCTATGTGCTGTCAGAGCAGCTTGATAATGTCTTTTTTATAAAAATCCGATTTATATTCAGGCTAAAAAACGTACTTTTATAATATGTAAATTAGCCTCTAGGAGCAGGGGGGGGGGCGTTGCCCTGCTCCTAGAAGCTCCGTGCGGCAACCTGCTGGCACGCCCCTTCTTACTTTGAGTGACAGTGCCGGGCAGCGATCCTCTGGCACTGTCTCCTTGTGAAATCCTGCGCCTGCACGGCCGCTCTGTATTCGGCGCAGGCGCGGTGAGCAGAGGACGCTGGTGCCTGACCGCGGGGATCAGATACTATAAAATGCCAGCAAATCTATTTTCTTTAATTTCTCCCGGGCGGTGCGGCAGGCGGTGCGGGGGACAGGCGGGCGCGCAATCCTCTGCCCACCCCCAGCTCAATTTTAGGATGGCCGAGCTTGGCAAGCAGAGTGTCAGCACATTGCTGACAGTCTGCTTGTAACGGCTGACATCCGTGCAGGCACGGATTTCAGCCTTTTAACCCCTTCCATGCCGCTGTCCGTAGGGACCGCTGTATGGAAGTGGTTAAGAGGGAGAGAGCTGCTGTGGGGGCTGCTGTGCCTGGTGCAGCTCCTCTAGCTCTAGTCCCCAGCTTCCCTCCCTCCCCATCCTCAGCTGCTCTGTTATAGCAGCGGAGAAGGGTAACCATGGCAACAGGACGCCTTCAAAGGCGTCCTGCTTGCCATGGTAACAGAACTCTGATCAGACTTTTGCTAAAGGCAAAAGTCTGATCAGACTAAGTGTCAAGTAAAAAATACAGTACAGTACATTATATAATGCACTGTACTGTATTATACAGACACCAGATCCACTGGATCTTCAAGAACCAAGTGGGTCTGGGTCAAAAAAAAATGTAAAAAAGTGAAAAAAGGTAAAAACAAAAAAATACATTTATCACTAATAAAAATAAAAAAATTAAAAATACACTACACATGTTATATATCACCGCGTCCGAAACAACATGATCTATTAAATGGGTTTGTTACTTTCCCCGCACGGTGAACGTCATAAAAAACAAAACAAAAAAAACTATGATAAAATTGAAATTTTGCCCACCTCACTTCCAAAAAAAGTTAATAAAAGTGATCAAAAAATTTGTATCTACACCCAAATGGTACTAATCGAACCGTCACCTCGTCCCGCAAAAATTGATACCCTACCTGAGAAAATCGCCCAAAAAATAAAAAAATTATGGCTCTTAGGCTATGCAGACACATAAAAACATGATTTTTTTTTGTTTCAAAAATTATATGATTGTGTAAAACCTAAATAAATAAATAAAAAGTAGACATATTATGTATCGCCGCGCCTGTAAGAACCTGAACTATAAAAATAACACATGAACTAACCCCTCAGGTGGACACCGCAAAAAAAATAAATAAAAATACCGTAAAAAGCTGTTTTTTGTCACCTAACATTACAAAACGTGTGACAGCAAGGATCAAAAAGTCATATGCACCCCAAAATAGTGCCATTAAAACCGTCATCTCATCCTGCAAAAAATGAGCCCCTACCTAAGACAATTGGACAAAAACTAAAAAAAACTGACTCTCAGACTATGGAGATACTAAAATAGTTTTTTGTTTGTTTAACAAAGGATATTATAGTGTAAAACCTAAATAAATTTAAAAGAGTAGACATATTAGGTATTGCCACGTCTGTAAGAATTTATAAAAATAACACATGACCCCTTAGATGAACACAGTCACAAAAATAAAATAAAAACGGTCCCAAAACAGCTATTTTTTCCAAATTTTCCATTTTGATCATTTTTTTCCAGTAACAAAGCAAGGGTTCACAGTCAAACAAAACTCTATATTTATTGCCCTGATTCTGTACTTTACAGAAACACCCCATATGTGGTCGTAAAATGCTGTATGGCCAAACGGCAGGGCACAGAAGTAAGGGAACGCCATATGGTTTTTGGAAGGCGGATTTTGACGGACTAGTTTTTTGACACCATGTCCCATTTGAAGCCCCCCCGATGCACCCCTAGAGTAGAAACTCCAAAAAAGTGACCCCATCTAAGAAACTACACCCCTCAAGGTATTCAAAACAGATTTTACAAACTTTATTAACCCTTTAGGTGTTCCTCAAGAGTTTATGGCAAATGGAGATGAAATTTCAGAATTTCTATTTTTTATTACCTTGTCTCGCAAAAATGTATTATTGAGCAACCAAAAATCATACGTACCCTAAAAATAATACCACCAAAACTGCCACCTTATCCCGTAGTTTCCAAAATGGGGTTACTTACTTTTTTGGAGATTCTACTCTAGGGGTGCATCGGGGGCTTGAAATGGGACATAGTGTAAATAAACCAGTCCAGCAAAATCTGCCTTCCAGGAACCATATGGCGTTCCCTTCCTTCTGCGCCCTGCCGTTTGGCCATACAGCAGTTTACAACCACATATGGGGTGTTTCTGGAAACTACAGAATCAGAGCAATAAATATTGAGTTTTGTTTGGCTGTTAACCCTTGCTTTGTTCCTGGAAAAATGGATTAAAATGGAAAATTTGTCAAAAAATCGACATTTTATGTCCATTTGCCATGAACTCTTGTGGAACACCTAAAGGGTTAACAACATTTGTAAAATCAGTTTTGAATACCTTGAGGGGTGTTGTTTCTAGAATGGGGTAATTTTTGGATGGTTTTTATTATGTAAGCCTCACAAAGTGACTTCAGACCTGAACTGGTCCTTAAAAATTGGGTTTTTGACATTTTCAGAAATTTTTCAAGATTTGCTTCTAAACTTCAAAGCCTTGTAACGTCCCCAAAAAATAAAATGGCGTTCCCAAAATGATCCCAACATGAAATAGACATTTGGGGAAAGTAAAGTAGTAACTATTTTTGGAGGTATTACTATGTATTGTAGAAGTGGAGAAATTGAAACTTGAAAATTTGCAAATTTTTCAAATTTTTTGGTAAATTTAGTATTTTTTCAATACAAAAAAATTAACTTTTTGGACAAAATGTTACCAGTGTCATGAAGTACAATATGTGACGAAAAAACGTCTCAGAACAGCCTGGATAAGTAAAAGCGTTTTAAAGTTATCACCACATAAAGTGACACTGGTCAGATTTGCCAAAAATGGCCGAGTCCTTAAGGTGAAATATGGCCGTGTCCTTAAGGGGTTAAAGAGGAAGGGGGGAAGGGATTCATTAACAAAGAAAAACAGCCAAAGACAAAAAAGAAAAAAATTGTATCATGAGACCTCAGAGTGTCACATACCACTGTTCAGGACAATTGGGGCACTTTTGATTCAGGCAGAATTTATTCGTACCCAAATGGAAATTTTCCGACCGATTTGTTAGAATTGGACCCAAAATGATTTTACATAAACTTGATGATCTTTTCTTAGTAGGCTTTTATGCCTAGACAAAAATGTTTGTGGAACGGGGCATCATGAGGCCTATTGATTGGTTTGGCACAGGAGGCTAAAGTGCAGGATTGAGTTGACATACTGTCTAGGTGGAGCGCTTGCACAGACACTTTTTAGCGAAATGCTCAGAACAAGCACAAAATCTGAGACGTATCACAAATATATTTAGAAGCTCCTTGTGATTCACATGTTGAGGGGATAGGCGATTAGTGTTTTCTATCTTCTCACCTTGGCTGCACTTTTCTGGAGCTGATGTGGGAAGGACATCGGATTTTTTCACTGACACTGAGGTCGGGTCAGGGTTTTAAACCTGACCTATCCATACAGTGCTGTTAAGCATATCATTACAGTAAATTCCACATTAGAACATTTCATTTAGCAATACGACATTACAATCACACTTTTGCAGTAACTCTGTTTTGTGCGCACTGTGGAGTGTGAAAAAGGGTCAGGATGCCACATGGCGGGCAGTGCATTGTACTGACCTTGGACGCGGGATAAGGCAGAAGGATATGTGCCTTTCTGCTTTGAAAAAAATGTCTGCACTGTTAGGAACATTTGCAGCGATCAGTGGGTCGCATTTTTTCCTTTACTCTCAGTTCACACTTGCGCGCTTTACAGCGCGTTCGAACGTGCTGTAAAACGCATAACCGATGCAAACCAATGCTGCCCTATGGGACTGGTTCACATTTTCGCGTTTTACAGCGCGTTCAAACGCGCTGAAAAACGCCCAACGCATAAACAAGTACTTGAGCTTTTTTTGGGGCGCTTGTCGCGCGTTTTGGCCATGGGAACGCGCAACGCTTGTATTTTGCGCGTTTTTGACACTGAAAACGCGTGTTCAAACGCGCGTTTATGAATTTGCAACATGCTGGAAAGGCCAAACTTCATATAGACAGGGATATTTGGTCATTGGACAACACTGCAGTCAATCACACAAACGCACGTAAAACGCACGTTTACTATTGCCAAAAATACGCACAAAAACGCGCAGAAAACGCGTGGAAAACGCGCGTCTCAGAAACGCTCAGGTCTGAACCCAGCGTAATACAGTCCATAGTCTCTTATGTGCTGAAGAGGATCCTCTACATCTCCTTCACATAAACTGCTGCTGTCTCCTCCAGTCTTCTTATACAGTGTTCCATAAATGAATAGTGCATGTGACTATAAGAAACTTTGTAATATATCTGGATAAAGAAAGGTTTCTATCTGCATTTATCGGCTGCTTTGCTCTTTCCTGCTTTTACCATTGACGTCTATGGAGAGAGGGGGGCTAAAGGATGAGAGACACACAAACGGCAGTTTCCTAGCTCTACTACACTTAGCACTTTTGACTATATCTTGTAAGATAAGGCTCCAGCACTGTTTAGAGTGAGGTAATAAAAACTTCCTAGCTGGCAGAAGCCTCCTCACCCTTCCTCCTCTCTCCATAGACCTGTGTGTGTGAGGCTGAAGACATAGATGGAAACTAGTAGAGAGAAGAGGCTGAGTGAAGGGAAATTAGAGGAAAGCAGCCAGAGAAGCCCAGGAGGAAGCATAATTATTTAATAAGATATATTACAAAGTTTCCTATAGTCACCTGTAGTCACTAGAGATACACTTTAACCTTGACATCACTGTAGCATGCTCAGATTGTTTCTGCAGAGCTTCTATTTCTCCCTTTTTGCATGTTGCTTCGCCTGCTGCATTTGCTCCCATCTCTGCCTTTTTTGGTGCACAGGTGTCCTGTATCTTACAGTAGTTGCCTCTGCTTCTGCACGTACTCTTTCGAGCTGCTTACTGAACAGGGCAGATTGTGACTGGATTGATCCTCAGAGTGCCCGGTGAAGGTCATCAGAATCTGACCAGTAGGGGCCCTCAGCCTATCAGCTGTTTCAGAAGGTCCCGGTGCTACTGTGAGTGCCATGGCCTTCTCGTTGCTTACTTTAGGCCAGTGACAACACGACCATTGGTCATATGGCCTACGTGCAGCTTTCCTGCATGTTGAGAGGCACCAGGAAGTATAGACCAGAGGGAATCAGTGAGGTGACTTGCTTGTTTTATTTTGTAACCCGTTCTAAAATAATTTTTACCTGCTGGACAACCTCTTTAGGTAAATTGACTGATTTTGGGAACATTCAGAAATGTTCCACTTCCCAGAAATGATGGTTTTGTTTGCCACATGAACAAGACTTTCGCCTGATGAACAAGGTGATCAGCAGTACCTTTACGCAGGGCAGTTATTGGCAACCAGCAATCCTAGAATTGCTCCTTTATGATTGTGAGAGACAGCATTTTTGAATATATGAAAACATCATGTAGTACACATTTTTGTCCACAAGATGGCCGCTATCCAGATGTGTTGGTAAGGTCACTGTGAAGGGGGAGGGGGAATTAGGTTACAGGTTTCAAATCTACCTATGAACTCAGAGTTGAAATTAGCAAACTACTCCCATCTTGGCAAGGAGCCAATTACCTTTTCTTAAGGAACACCCCTTATGTGTCTACTATTTAAGTGAATATAGTTTTGAATAAAGCTCTTGGCTTGGGGGATGAGAAGAGCTTTGAATGGAACCAACTTGTGTCTGGTCTCATTATGACAGCAGTACAGTTGTGTTCAAAATTATTCAACCCCCAATGCTGTAAGGGGTTTTAGGGAATTTAGTGTACATTTGTAATTGTGTTCAGAATGAAATCTTACAAGGACTTTTTAAAGAACCAAATGCAACTAAAATGACATCAATTGTTTTTGTAATACAGTATTAAATGTTTTTTTTGTGATTTCTTCATTGACACAATTATTCAACCCCTTAAAGACGACCACTCTTAAGAACAGAGGTTCATTCAAGTGTTTTCGATCAGGTATTGAAAACCCCTGTGGATGTCAAGGAGCAGCAATCAAGCAGAATAAGCACCAATAAGGCAGATTCAAAATGCCTGTGATACTCAGCTCCTTCTAGACATTTACTGGTGTGTTTACAGACATGGTGAAGTCAAGAGAATGGTCCAGGAAGACAAGAGAAGAGGTGATTTCTCTTCACAGGAAGGGCAATTGCTATAAGAAGATTGCAAAGATGTTAAACATACCAAGAGACGCCATAGGAAGCATCATTCGCAAATTCAAGGCAAAGGGCACTGTTGAAACGCTACCTGGTCGTGGCAGAAAGAAGATGCTGACTTCGACTGCTGTGCGCTACCTGAAGCGCAAAGTGGAGAAAAGTCCCCGTGTGACTGCTGAGGAACTGAAAACAGATTTGTCAGATGCGGGTACTGAAGTTTCAGCTCAGACAATAAGGCGCACACTGCGTAATGAAGGCCTCCATGCCAGAACTCCCAGGCGCACCCCCTTGCTGTCTCCAAAGAATAAGAAGAGTCGACTGCAGTATGCCAAAAGTCATGTGGACAAACCACTAAAGTTTTGGGATAGTGTTCTGTGGACTGATGAAACAAAATTAGAACTGTTTGGGCCCATGGATCAACGCTATGTTTGGAGGAGGATGAACAAGGCCTATGAAGAAAAGAACACCTTGCCTACTGTGAAGCATGGCGGGGGTCAATCATGCTTTGGGGCTGTTTTGCTTCTACAGGTACAGGGAAGCTTCAGCGTGTGCAAGGTACCATGAATTCTCTTCAGTACCAGGAGATATTGGATGAAAACGTGATGCAGTCCGTCACGAAACCTGAGGCTTGGGAGACGTTGGACCTTTCAACAGGACAATGATCCCAAGCATACCTCCAAGTCCACTACAGCATGGCTGCAGATTAAAGGCTGGAACATTGTGAAGTGGCCATCGCAGTCACCAGACTTAAATCCGATTGAGAACCTCTGGTGGGACTTAAAGAAAGCAGTTGCAGCGCGCAAGCCTAAGAATGTGACTGAACTGGAGGCTTTTGCCCATGAAGAATGGGCGAAGATACCCGTAGATCGCTGCAAGACACTTGTGTCAAGCTATGCTTCACGTGTAAAAGCTGTTATAACTGGAAAAGGATGTTGTACTAAGTACTAAGATTGAATGTCACTTGGGGGTTGGATAAAACTGATAATGATGTGAGCACAGAAAAGACATTTGTGGTTATTTCATTATAAATCTTATGTTATATTTGTCTGACTTACAAGCGCCTCTGTGATTTATTGTAAACAAGACGACGGAAATGATCAAAATCAATGTCAAACTGGAGAAAACACTCAATTTCAGTGGGGGTTGAATCATTTTGAACACAACTGTATGGTGTACACATACTTATCACTTCTATTTCATTTGGCACCACACAAAGAAGATGAGAAGCGCATGAATTGCGATAACATATCATTTCCTGGATTATCAGCCCATGTGAAGTGACCTTTAGTTCTCACTGATATGAGGCCGGTAATCAACTGATACGATTATCTCTGGAATTTATACAACATGAAACTCCGAACAGTTACAAGAAATGCTGTATTGATAGTCTATCCACAACACCGCTACTACTATTCAATCCCTTCCCAACATGTATGTAACGGATCGACGGGCACCCCGACTGGGTACCTCCGTTGAAAGATGCTCCTAGCGCTTCTTGAGGATTCCAAGCGCTCTAGCCGACACCACAACCGCCAAATCGGAGAAGCCTATGAATGCGGTAAACAGCCGAATAGGAAAAACCGTACGAAGAGGTTTACACTCCTAGCAGTCAAACTGGAACAGCAAACAATAAATCCCCCCCAATAACGAGACGACACTTCGTTCTGAGGGTCAAGCAGGAACTCCCCTTTACTGGCCCATACAGCCTCCTTTATTCCCAATCCCCAAACACATTACAGCCCACAGGGTTCTGCAGAACAACCAATAAACACATTACAACACATACAATGCAAGTCCAGCAGCCAATCAGATACAATGAGACAATACAGACACTCAGCATATCCCTCACCTCTGCTTAGGAGATAATGGAGTCAATTACTGGGTCTACTCAATTATCTCCAAGCTGAAAAGTTACACTTTTTATACATTTTAATAACTCCCTGATCTTACATCACATACGGATAAAACTCATATTTCTGTGATCAGCATAACTTGGGGAGCAACATATGTAAAAATCACATGAATCCGTCCGGGGGTTACAAGGTTAGGTGAGGTCCCTTTATTATCCCTTGGCAGCATGGCTTTACCGGTCCAAAAAGTTTCCATGTGTCCGTATACTGTTTTTAAGAGGGCCAGCGCTGTACAATAAAAGTCCATAAGCCCAAATCAGTTCTTAACGGGCAATACATCCCAGGGCCATAGTCAGAAGGCAAGAGGCAGGCGACTAGACTTCTCCAGTTCACAGTGGCGCGGTTGGTTTCGACAACAATGTACTTTACTTGTATCGCGAATGTCGGGTCTTTAAAGATGACGCCTTCTCAGAATATACGTGTAGGTGGACACTATAGCTGGCTACTTACTGCTGTGTTATACAACAGGTGCCTGCTTGCTGGGTCCGTGATCACAGACAACTCCAATCAGGGTATTTTCACCCCACAGATGCTGTGCTTAACTGCAATCACGGCCTCTGAGCACTCAGTTACTGACTGCGCTCCTGGTCACCAAATGGCCTCTATTTGATCAAGGGAGCTGTTCAGTTACTATGGGGCAGCCTTGAGCCTTCTGTAGGCTCCTAGGTCTGCAATAATAAACTTCTGTAATGTAACATGAATTCAAAAGATTTGAGTCTAAATAAGCTCATGCAGGCTATGTGCAGGAACCCTGCAATAAAAAAAAAAAAAACTTGTGGTAATATAACGTGGCGGCCCCGCTGCTATCATGCTGCACTGCCTGAGGGGGGGGGGGGACCGTACCGGGTGACACCAGTCCCTGGGGTGACACCTGGTGCAGTCGCCCTGCCCCCAGGCGCCAGAGCAGAGTCGCGGCAGCGGAGAGCAGGCCGAGGCGTGTCCCGTCCCCTGTTCATCTGATAGGCTGCCGGCCTAGTGCTGGCAGGCAGCCTATCAGAGGCCGGTTCAGGAGGCGCGATGACTGGCACATAAGAGGGGACTACTGGCACATAAGGGGGGCTACTGGCAAATAAGGAGGACTACTGGCACATAAGGGGGGACTACTGGCACATAAGGGGGGACTACTGGCACATAAGGGGGGACTACTGGCACATAAGGGACTACTGGCACATAAGGGGACTACTGGCACATAAGGGGGCTACTGGCACATAAGGGGACTACTGGGCACATAAGGGGACTACTGGCACATAAGGGGGCTACTGGCACATAAGGGGGCTACTGGCACATAAGGGGGCTACTGGCACATAAGGGGGGACTACTGGCACATAAGGGGGGACTACTGGCACATAAGGGGACTACTGGCACATAAGGGGGGCTATTATTATTGTTATGAGGCCGCCTCTGTACTATTATTATTATAATGGCCCACCCTGTACTATTCTTATGTTAATAGCCCCCACTGTATTAGTATTATTATTTATACAGAGGGGGCCGTTATTATAATAATATTACAGAGAGGGCCTTTATATTAATAATTATACAGAGCTGTGCTGCCATGTCATGGAGGGGGAGGATTGGGATATAGCCTATATACCCTCATCAACAGTGCTGCCATGGAACGGGAGAAATGTGGTATGGGGGGGGGGGAATGTGCTCTACAAATGAGGCAGTGTATTATATTATGGGGGCACAAGGAGGAAGGCGGAAGAGGAGCACTATGGGAGCATTTACTAGGGGCACTATATAGGAGTATTTCATGCTGGTACATTATGGGGACATTAGCTCAGCTGGGGCATTACAAGGGGGTATTTTTTGCACTGTCAATTATAAGGAGAATTATTACTACTGGGGGGGCCGAGGGGGGGGATTATGGTGTGCTTTATTACTCCCCCATGTTATGACCTTCCCCAGTAGCAGCACCAGCCTCTCCCTCCTCTCCCTGCTCTGCCCTCCCTCTGATCCTTCTCCAAATCCTTATTCTGAAATCTTTCTCATTAGGATAAAACACATCATCAGCTCCGCCGATCCCCACAGTATACAGTATACCTCTACACCGATCCCCACAATATACAGTATACCTCTACACCGATCCCCACAGTATACCTCTAGACCGATCCCCACAATATACAGTATACCTCTACACCG
>CM065594.1:275941821-276098687 GCA_033119425.1 Bufotes viridis | reverse complement strand
GTTATCTGGACGCTATATGACACTAGTTATCTGGACGCTATATGACACTAGTTATCTGGACGCTATATGACACTAGTTATCTGGACGCTATATGACACTAGTTATCTGGACGCTCATATGACACTAGTTATCTGGACGCTATATGACACTAGTTATCTGGACACTATATGACACTAGTTATCTGGACGCTATATGACACTAGTTGTCTGGACGCTATATGACACTAGTTATCTGGACGCTATATGACACTAGTTATCTGGACGCTATATGACACTAGTTTTCAGGACGCTATATGACACTAGTTGTCTGGACGTTATATAACACTAGATATCTGGAAAGCTCTTGTGACACTAGTTATCTGGACACTATATGACACTAGTTATCTGGACGCTATATGACACTAGTTATCTGGACGCTATATGACACTAGTTATCTGGACGCTATATGACACTAGTTATCTGGACGCTATATGACACTAGTTATCTGGACGCTATATGACACTAGTTATCTGGACGCTATATGACACTAGTTATCTGGACGCTATATGACACTAGTTATCTGGACGCTATATGACACTAGTTATCTGGACGCTATATGACACTAGTTATCTGGACGCTATATGACACTAGTTGTCTGGACGCTATATGACACTAGTTATCTGGACGCTATATGACACTAGTTGTCTGGACACTATATGACACTAGTTATCTGGACGCTATATGACACTAGTTATCTGGACACTATATGACACTAGTTATCTGGACGCTATATGACACTAGTTGTCTGGACGCTATATGACACTAGATATCTGGACGCTATATGACACTAGTTATCTGGATGCTATATGACACTAGTTATCTGAACGCTATATGACACTAGTTGTCTGGACGCTATATGACACTAGTTATCTGGATGCTATATGACACTAGTTATCTGGATGCTATATGACACTAGTTATCTGGACGCTATATGACACTAGTTGTCTGGACGCTATATGACACTAGTTATCTGGACGCTATATGACACTAGTTGTCTGGATGCTATATGACACTAGTTATCTGGACGCTATATGACACTAGTTATCTGGACACTATATGACACTAGTTATCTGGACGCTATATGACACTAGTTGTCTGGACGCTATATGACACTAGTTGTCTGTACGCTATATGACACTAGTTGTCTGGACGCTATATGACACTAGTTATCTGGACGCTATATGACACTAGTTATCTGGACGCTATATGACACTAGTTGTCTGGACATTATATGGCACGAAGTTATCTGGACGTTATACAACACTAGATATCTGGAAAGCTCTTTGACACTAGTTATCTGGACGCTATATGACACTAGTTATCTGGACACTATATGACACTAGTTATCTGGACACTATATGACACTAGTTATCTGGACGCTATATGACACTAGTTATCTGGACACTATATGACACTAGTTATCTGGACGCTATATGACACTAGTTATCTGGACGCTATATGACACTAGTTATCTGGATGCTATATGACACTAGTTATCTGGACGCTATATGACACTAGTTATCTGGACGCTATATGACACTAGTTATCTGGACACTATATGACACTAGTTATCTGGACACTATATGACACTAGTTATCTGGACGCTATATGACACTAGTTATCTGGACGCTATATGACACTAGTTTTCAGGACGCTGTATGACACTAGTTGTCTGGACGTTATACAACACTAGATATCTGGAAAGCTCTTTGACACTAGTTATCTGGACACTATATGACACTAGTTATCTGGACGCTATATGACACTAGTTATCTGGACGCTATATGACACTAGTTGTCTGGACGCTATATGACACTAGATATCTGGACGCTATATGACACTAGTTATCTGGATGCTATATGACACTAGTTATCTGAACGCTATATGACACTAGTTGTCTGGACGCTATATGACACTAGTTATCTGGATGCTATATGACACTAGTTATCTGGATGCTATATGACACTAGTTGTCTGGACGCTATATGACACTAGTTATCTGGACGCTATATGACACTAGCTGTCTGGACACTATATGACACTAGTTATCTGGACGCTATATGACACTAGTTATCTGGACGCTATATGACACTAGTTGTCTGGACGCTATATGACACTAGATATCTGGACGCTATATGACACTAGTTATCTGGATGCTATATGACACTAGTTATCTGAACGCTATATGACACTAGTTGTCTGGACGCTATATGACACTAGTTATCTGGATGCTATATGACACTAGTTATCTGGATGCTATATGACACTAGTTATCTGGACGCTATATGACACTAGTTGTCTGGACGCTATATGACACTAGTTATCTGGACGATATATGACACTAGTTGTCTGGATGCTATATGACACTAGTTATCTGGACGCTATATGATACTAGTTGTCTGGACACTATATGACACTAGTTATCTGGACGCTATATGACACTAGTTGTCTGGACGCTATATGACCCTAGTTGCCTGTACGGTATATGACACTAGTTATCTGGACGCTATATGACACTAGTTATCTGGACGCTATATGACACTAGTTATCTGGACGCTATATGACACTAGTTGTCTGGACATTATATGGCACGAGTTATCTGGACGTTATACAACACTAGATATCTGGAAAGCTATTTGACACTAGTTGTCTGGATGCTATATGACACTAGTTATCTGGATGCTATATGACACTAGTTATCTGGATGCTATATGACACTAGTTATCTGGACGCTATATGACACTAGTTGTCTGGATGCTATTTGACACTAGTTGTCTGGATGCTATATGACACTAGTTATCTGGACGCTTTATGACACTAGTTGTCTGGACGCTATATGACACTAGTTGTCTGGATGCTATATGACACTAGTTGTCTGGACATTATATGGCACGAGTTATCTGGACGTTATACAACACTAGATATCTGGAAAGCTATTTGACACTAGTTGTCTGGATGCTATATGACACTAGTTATCTGGATGCTATATGACACTAGTTATCTGGATGCTATATGACACTAGTTATCTGGACGCTATATGACACTAGTTGTCCGGATGCTATATGACACTAGTTGTCTGGATGCTATATGACACTAGTTATCTGGACGCTATATGACACTAGTTGTCTGGATGCTATATGACACTAGTTGTCTGGATGCTATATGACACTAGTTGTCTGGACTCTATATGACACTAGTTATCTGGACGCTATATGACACTAGTTATCTGGATGCTATATGACACTAGTTATCTGGACTGCTATATGACACTAGTTGTCTGGACTCTATATGACACTAGTTGTCTGGACGCTATATGACACTAGTTATCTGGACGCTATATGACACTAGTTATCTGGACGCTATATGACACTAGTTTTCAGGACGCTGTATGACACTAGTTGTATGGACGTTATACAACACTAGATATCTGGAAAGCTCTTTGACACTAGTTATCTGGACACTATATGACACTAGTTATCTGGACACTATATGACACTAGTTATCTGCATGCTATATGACACTAGTTATCTGGACGCTATATGACACTAGTTGTCTGGACGCTATATGACACTAGATAGCTGGACGCTATATGACACTAGTTATCTGGATGCTATATGACACTAGTTATCTGAACGCTATATGACACTAGTTGTCTGGACGCTATATGACACTAGTTATCTGGATGCTATATGACACTAGTTATCTGGATGCTATATGACACTAGTTATCTGGACGCTATGTGACACTAGTTGTCTGGACACTATATGACACTAGTTATCTGGACACTATATGACACTAGTTATCTGGACACTATATGACACTAGTTATCTGGACGCTATATGACACTAGTTATCTGGACGCTATATGACACTAGTTGTCTGGACGCTATATGACACTAGATATCTGGACGCTATATGACACTAGTTATCTGGACGCTATATGACACTAGTTGTCTGGACATTATATGGCACGAGTTATCTGGACGTTATACAACACTAGATATCTGGAAAGCTCTTTGACACTAGTTATCTGGACGCTATATGACACTAGTTATCTGGACACTATATGACACTAGTTATCTGGACACTATATGACACTAGTTATCTGGACGCTATATGACACTAGTTATCTGGACACTATATGACACTAGTTATCTGGATGCTATATGACACTAGTTATCTGGATGCTATATGACACTAGTTATCTGGATGCTATATGACACTAGTTATCTGTACGCTATATGACACTAGTTATCTGGACGCTATATGACACTAGTTATCTGGACGCTATATGACACTAGTTATCTGGACACTATATGACACTAGTTATCTGGACGCTATATGACACTAGTTATCTGGACGCTATATGACACTAGTTATCTGGACGCTATATGACACTAGTTGTCTGGCACTGATCTGATATGACACTAGTTATCTGGACAGCTATATATGACACTAGTTATCTGGACGCTATATGACACTAGTTATCTGGACGCTATATGACACTAGTTATCTGGACGCTATATGACACTAGCTATCTGGACGCTATATGACACTAGTTATCTGGACGCTGTATGACACTAGCTGTCTGGACGCTTATATGACACTAGTTATCTGGACGCTATATGACACTAGTTATCTGGACGCTATATGACACTAGTTGTCTGGACGCTTATATGACACTAGTTATCTGATGCTATATGACACTAGTATCTGGACGCTATATGACACTAGTTATCTGGACGCTATATGACACTAGTTGTCTGGACGCCATATGACACTAGCTATCTGGACGCTATACGACACTAGTTATCTGGACGCTTTATGACACTAGTTATCTGGACGCTATATGACACTAGTTATCTGGACGCTATATGACACTAGTTATCTGGACGCTATATGACACTAGTTGTCTGGACGCTATATGACACTAGTTATCTGGACGCTATATGACACTAGTTATCTGGACGCTATATGACACTAGTTATCTGGACGCTTATATGACACTAGTTATCTGGACGCTATATGACACTAGTTATCTGGATGCTATATGACACTAGTTGTCTGGACGCTATATGACACTAGTTATCTGGACGCTATATGACACTAGTTGTCTGGACGCTATATGACACTAGTTATCTGGACGCTATATGACACTAGTTGTCTGGACACTATATGACACTAGTTATCTGGACGCTATATGACACTAGTTGTCTGGACGCTATATGACACTAGTTGTCTGGACGTTATATGACACTAGTTATCTGGACGCTATATGACACTAGTTATCTGGACGCTATATGACACTAGTTATCTGGACGCTATATGACACTAGTTGTCTGGACGTTATATGACACTAGTTATCTGGACGCTATACGACACTAGTTATCTGGACGCTATATGACACTAGTTGTCTGGACTGCTATATGACACTAGTTATCTGGACGCTATATGACACTAGTTATCTGGACGCTATATGACACTAGTTATCTGGACGCTATATGACACTAGTTGTCTGGACGCTATATGACACTAGTTGTCTGGACGCTATATGACACTAGTTATCTGGACGCTATATGACACTAGTTGTCTGGACGCTATATGACACTAGTTGTCTGGACGCTATATGACACTAGTTATCTGGACGCTTATATGACACCAGTTATCTGGACGCTATATGACACTAGTTATCTGGACGCTATATGACACTAGTTATCTGGACGCTATATGACACTAGTTATCTGGATGCTATATGACACTAGTTATCTGGACGCTATATGACACTAGTTATCTGGACGCTATATGACACTAGTTGTCTGGACGCTATATGACACTAGTTATCTGGACGCTATATGACACTAGTTATCTGGACGCTATATGACACTAGTTGTCTGGACGCTATATGACACTAGTTGTCTGGACGCTATATGACACTAGTTGTCTGGACTCTATATGACACTAGTTATCTGGACGCTATATGACACTAGTTATCTGGACGCTATATGACACTAGTTATCTGGATGCTATATGACACTAGTTGTCTGGACGCTATATGACACTAGTTGTCTGGACGCTATATGACACTAGTTATCTGGACGCTATATGACACTAGTTATCTGGACGCTATATGACACTAGTTTTCAGGACGCTGTATGACACTAGTTGTCTGGACGTTATACAACACTAGATATCTGGAAAGCTCTTTGACACTAGTTATCTGGACACTATATGACACTAGTTATCTGGACACTATATGACACTAGTTATCTGGATGCTATATGACACTAGTTATCTGGACGCTATATGACACTAGTTGTCTGGACGCTATATGACACTAGATATCTGGACGCTATATGACACTAGTTATCTGGATGCTATATGACTCTAGTTATCTGAACGCTATATGACACTAGTTGTCTGGACGCTATATGACACTAGTTATCTGGATGCTATATGACACTAGTTATCTGGATGCTATATGACACTAGTTATCTGGACGCTATATGACACTAGTTATCTGGACGCTATATGACACTAGTTGTCTGGACGCTATATGACACTAGTTATCTGGACGCTATATGACACTAGTTATCTGGACGCTATATGACACTAGTTGTCTGGACACTATATGACACTAGTTATCTGGACGCTATATGACACTAGTTATCTGGACGCTATATGACACTAGTTGTCTGGACGCTATATGACACTAGTTATCTGGACGCTATATGACACTAGTTATCTGGACGCTATATGACACTAGTTATCTGGACGCTATATGACACTAGTTATCTGGACGCTATATGACACTAGTTATCTGGACGCTATATGACACTAGTTATCTGGACGCTATATGACACTAGTTATCTGGACGCTATATGACACTAGTTATCTGGACGCTATATGACACTAGTTATCTGGATGCTATATGACACTAGTTATCTGGACGCTATATGACACTAGTTATCTGGACGCTATATGACACTAGTTATCTGGACGCTATATGACACTAGTTATCTGGACGCTATATGACACTAGTTATCTGGACGCTATATGACACTAGTTGTCTGGACGCTATATGACACTAGTTGTCTGGACGCTATATGACACTAGTTATCTGGACGCTATATGACACTAGTTATCTGGACGCTATATGACACTAGTTATCTGGACGCTATATGACACTAGTTGTCTGGACGCTATATGACACTAGTTGTCTGGACGCTATATGACACTAGTTATCTGGACGCTATATGACACTAGTTATCTGGACGCTATATGACACTAGTTGTCTGGACGCTATATGACACTAGTTGTCTGGACGTTATACAACACTAGATATCTGGAAAGCTCTATGACACTAGTTATCTGGACACTATATGACACTAGTTATCTGGACGCTATATGACACTAGTTATCTGGACGCTATATGACACTAGTTGTCTGGACGCTATATGACACTAGTTATCTGGACGCTATATGACACTAGTTATCTGGACGCTATATGACACTAGTTATCTGGACGCTATATGACACTAGTTATCTGGACGCTATATGACACTAGTTATCTGGACGCTATATGACACTAGTTATCTGGACGCTATATGACACTAGTTATCTGGACGCTATATGACACTAGTTATCTGGACGCTATATGACACTAGTTATCTGGACGCTATATGACACTAGTTATCTGGACGCTATATGACACTAGTTGTCTGGACGCTATATGACACTAGTTATCTGGACGCTATATGACACTAGTTGTCTGGACGCTATATGACACTAGTTATCTGGACGCTATATGACACTAGTTATCTGGACGCTATATGACACTAGTTATCTGGACGCTATATGACACTAGTTGTCTGGACGCTATATGACACTAGTTATCTGGACGCTATATGACACTAGTTATCTGGATGCTATATGACACTAGTTATCTGGACGCTATATGACACTAGTTGTCTGGACGCTATATGACACTAGTTATCTGGACGCTATATGACACTAGTTATCTGGATGCTATATGACACTAGTTATCTGGACGCTATATGACACTAGTTGTCTGGACGCTATATGACACTAGTTATCTGGACGCTATATGACACTAGTTGTCTGGACGCTATATGACACTAGTTATCTGGACGCTATATGACACTAGTTGTCTGGACGCTATATGACACTAGTTATCTGGACGCTATATGACACTAGTTATCTGGACGCTATATGACACTAGTTGTCTGGACGCTATATGACACTAGTTATCTGGACGCTATATGACACTAGTTATCTGGACGCTATATGACACTAGTTATCTGGACGCTATATGACACTAGTTATCTGGACGCTATATGACACTAGTTATCTGGACGCTATATGACACTAGTTATCTGGACGCTATATGACACTAGTTATCTGGACGCTATATGACACTAGTTATCTGGACGCTATATGACACTAGTTGTCTGGACGCTATATGACACTAGTTGTCTGGACGCTATATGACACTAGTTATCTGGACGCTATATGACACTAGTTATCTGGACGCTATATGACACTAGTTATCTGGACGCTATATGACACTAGTTATCTGGACGCTATATGACACTAGTTGTCTGGACGCTATATGACACTAGTTATCTGGACGCTATATGACACTAGTTATCTGGATGCTATATGACACTAGTTATCTGGACGCTATATGACACTAGTTGTCTGGACGCTATATGACACTAGTTATCTGGACGCTATATGACACTAGTTATCTGGACGCTATATGACACTAGTTGTCTGGACGCTATATGACACTAGTTATCTGGACGCTATATGACACTAGTTATCTGGACGCTATATGACACTAGTTGTCTGGATGCTATATGACACTAGTTATCTGGACGCTATATGACACTAGTTGTCTGGACACTATATGACACTAGTTATCTGGACGCTATATGACACTAGTTGTCTGGACGCTATATGACACTAGTTATCTGGACGCTATATGACACTAGTTATCTGGACGCTATATGACACTAGTTATCTGGACGCTATATGACACTAGTTATCTGGACGCTATATGACACTAGTTGTCTGGACGCTATATGACACTAGTTATCTGGACGCTATATGACACTAGTTATCTGGACGCTATATGACACTAGTTGTCTGGATGCTATATGACACTAGTTATCTGACGCTATATGACACTAGTTATCTGGATGCTATATGACACTAGTTATCTGGACGCTAAATGTCGCTTGTTATCTGGACGCTATATGACACTAGTTGTCTGGACTCTATATGACACTAGTTATCTGGACGCTATATGACACTAGTTGTCTGGACTCTATATGACACTAGTTATCTGGATGCTATATGACACTAGTTGTCTGGACGCTGTATGACACTAGTTATCTGGACGCTATATGACACTAGTTTTCTGGATGCTATATGACACTAGTTATCTGGATGCTATATGACACTAGTTGTCTGGACTCTATATGACACTATTAATCTGGATGCTATATGACACTAGTTGTCTGGACGCTATATGACACTACTTGTCTGGACGCTATATGACACTAGTTATCTGGACGCTATATGACACTAGTTGTCTGGACGTTATACAACACTAGATATCTGGAAAGCTCTTTGACACTAGTTATCTGGACGCTATATGACACTAGTTATCTGGACACTATATGACACTAGTTATCTGGACGCTATATGACACTAGTTATCTGGACGCTATATGACACTAGTTGTCTGGACGCTATATGACACTAGTTATCTGGACGCTATATGACACTAGTTATCTGGACGCTATATGACACTAGTTATCTGGACGCTATATGACAATAGTTATCTGGACGCTATATGACACTAGTTATCTGGATGCTATATGACACTAGTTATCTGGACGCTATATGACACTAGTTATCTGGACGCTATATGACACTAGTTGTCTGGACGCTATATGACACTAGTTATCTGGACGCTATATGACACTAGTTATCTGGACGCTATATGACACTAGTTATCTGGACGCTATATGACACTAGTTGTCTGGACGCTATATGACACTAGTTATCTGGACGCTATATGACACTAGTTATCTGGACGCTATATGACACTAGTTGTCTGGACGCTATATGACACTAGTTATCTGGACGCTATATGACACTAGTTATCTGGACGCTATATGACACTAGTTGTCTGGACGCTATATGACACTAGTTGTCTGGACGCTATATGACACTAGTTATCTGGATGCTATATGACACTAGTTATCTGGACGCTATATGACACTAGTTATCTGGACGCTATATGACACTAGTTGTCTGGACGCTATATGACACTAGTTGTCTGGACGCTATATGACACTAGTTATCTGGACGCTATATGACACTAGTTATCTGGACGCTATATGACACTAGTTGTCTGGATGCTATATGACACTAGTTATCTGGACGCTATATGACACTAGTTATCTGGACGCTATATGACACTAGTTGTCTGGACGCTATATGACACTAGTTGTCTGGACGCTATATGACACTAGTTGTCTGGACGCTATATGACACTAGTTATCTGGACGCTATATGACACTAGTTGTCTGGACGCTATATGACACTAGTTATCTGGACGCTATATGACACTAGTTATCTGGACGCTATATGACACTAGTTATCTGGACGCTATATGACACTAGTTATCTGGACGCTATATGACACTAGTTATCTGGACGCTATATGACACTAGTTGTCTGGACGCTATATGACACTAGTTATCTGGACGCTATATGACACTAGTTATCTGGACGCTATATGACACTAGTTATCTGGACGCTATATGACACTAGTTATCTGGACGCTATATGACACTAGTTGTCTGGACGCTATATGACACTAGTTATCTGGACGCTATATGACACTAGTTGTCTGGACGCTATATGACACTAGTTATCTGGACGCTATATGACACTAGTTATCTGGATGCTATATGACACTAGTTATCTGGATGCTATATGACACTAGTTATCTGGACGCTATATGACACTAGTTATCTGGACGCTATATGACACTAGTTATCTGGACGCTATATGACACTAGTTATCTGGACGCTATATGACACTAGTTATCTGGACGCTATATGACACTAGTTGTCTGGACGCTATATGACACTAGTTATCTGGACGCTATTTGACACTAGTTGTCTGGATGCTATATGACACTAGTTATCTGGACGCTATATGACACTAGTTGTCTGGACGCTATATGACACTAGTTATCTGGACGCTATATGACACTAGTTGTCTGGACGCTATATGACACTAGTTGTCTGGACGCTATATGACACTAGTTATCTGGACGCTATATGACGCTAGTTATCTGGACGCTATATGACACTAGTTATCTGGACGCTATATGACACTAGTTGTCTGGACATTATATGGCACGAGTTATCTGGACGTTATACAACACTAGATATCTGGAAAGCTATTTGACACTAGTTATCTGGACGCTATATGACACTAGTTATCTGGATGCTATATGACACTAGTTATCTGGATGCTATATGACACTAGTTATCTGGACGCTATATGACACTAGTTGTCTGGATGCTATATGACACTAGTTGTCTGGATGCTATATGACACTAGTTATCTGGACGCTATATGACACTAGTTGTCTGGATGCTATATGACACTAGTTGTCTGGATGCTATATGACACTAGTTATCTGGACGCTATATGACACTAGTTATCTGGACGCTATATGACACTAGTTATCTGGACGCTATATGACACTAGTTGTCTGGACGCTATATGACACTAGTTGTCTGGACGCTATATGACACTAGTTATCTGGACGCTATATGACACTAGTTATCTGGACGCTATATGACACTAGTTATCTGGACGCTATATGACACTAGTTGTCTGGACGCTATATGACACTAGTTATCTGGACACTATATGACACTAGTTATCTGGACGCTATATGACACTAGTTATCTGGACGCTATATGACACTAGTTGTCTGGACGCTATATGACACTAGTTATCTGGACGCTATATGACACTAGTTATCTGGATGCTATATGACACTAGTTATCTGAACGCTATATGACACTAGTTGTCTGGACGCTATATGACACTAGTTATCTGGATGCTATATGACACTAGTTATCTGGATGCTATATGACACTAGTTATCTGGACGCTATATGACACTAGTTATCTGGACGCTATATGACACTAGTTGTCTGGACGCTATATGACACTAGTTGTCTGGACGCTATATGACACTAGTTGTCTGGACGCTATATGACACTAGTTATCTGGACGCTATATGACACTAGTTATCTGGACGCTATATGACACTAGTTATCTGGACGCTATATGACACTAGTTATCTGGACGCTATATGACACTAGTTATCTGGACGCTATATGACACTAGTTATCTGGACGCTATATGACACTAGTTATCTGGACGCTATATGACACTAGTTGTCTGGACATTATATGGCACGTAGTTATCTGGACGTTATACAACACTAGATATCTGGAAAGCTCTTTGACACTAGTTATCTGGACGCTATATGACACTAGTTATCTGGACACTATATGACACTAGTTATCTGGACACTATATGACACTAGTTATCTGGACGCTATATGACACTAGTTATCTGGACACTATATGACACTAGTTATCTGGACGCTATATGACACTAGTTATCTGGACGCTATATGACACTAGTTATCTGGATGCTATATGACACTAGTTATCTGGACGCTATATGACACTAGTTATCTGGACGCTATATGACACTAGTTATCTGGACGCTATATGACACTAGTTATCTGGACACTATATGACACTAGTTATCTGGACGCTATATGACACTAGTTATCTGGACGCTATATGACACTAGTTTTCAGGACGCTGTATGACACTAGTTGTCTGGACGTTATACAACACTAGATATCTGGAAAGCTCTTTGACACTAGTTATCTGGACTCTATATGACACTAGTTATCTGGACGCTATATGACACTAGTTATCTGGATGCTATATGACACTAGTTGTCTGGACGCTATATGACACTAGATATCTGGACGCTATATGACACTAGTTATCTGGATGCTATATGACACTAGTTATCTGAACGCTATATGACACTAGTTGTCTGGACGCTATATGACACTAGTTATCTGGATGCTATATGACACTAGTTATCTGGATGCTATATGACACTAGTTATCTGGACGCTATATGACACTAGTTGTCTGGACGCTATATGACACTAGTTATCTGGACGCTATATGACACTAGTTGTCTGGACACTATATGACACTAGTTATCTGGACGCTATATGACACTAGTTGTCTGGACGCTATATGACACTAGTTATCTGGACGCTATATGACACTAGTTGTCTGGACGCTATATGACACTAGATATCTGGACGCTATATGACACTAGTTATCTGGATGCTATATGACACTAGTTATCTGGATGCTATATGACACTAGTTGTCTGGACTCTATATGACACTAGTTATCTGGATGCTATATGACACTAGTTATCTGGATGCTATATGACACTAGTTATCTGGACGCTATATGACACTAGTTGTCTGGACGCTATATGACACTAGTTATCTGGACGCTATATGACACTAGTTGTCTGGACGCTATATGACACTAGTTATCTGGACGCTATATGACACTAGTTATCTGGACGCTATATGACACTAGTTATCTGGACGCTATATGACACTAGTTGTCTGGATGCTATATGACACTAGTTGTCTGGACTCTATATGACACTATTAATCTGGACGCTATATGACACTAGTTGTCTGGACGCTATATGACACTAGTTGTCTGGGCGCTATATGACACTAGTTGTCTGGACACTATATGACACTAGTTATCTGGACGTTATACAACACTAGATATCTGGAAGCTATTTGACACTAGTTATCTGGACGCTATATGACACTAGTTATCTGGACACTATATGACACTAGTTATCTGGACGCTATATGACACTAGTTGTCTGGACGCTATATGACACTAGTTATCTGGACGCTATATGACACTAGTTATCTGGACGCTATATGACACTAGTTATCTGGACGCTATATGACACTAGTTATCTGGACGCTATATGACACTAGTTATCTGGACGCTATATGACACTAGTTATCTGGACGCTATATGACACTAGTTATCTGGACGCTATATGACACTAGTTATCTGGACGCTATATGACACTAGTTATCTGGACGCTATATGACACTAGTTATCTGGACGCTATATGACACTAGTTATCTGGACGCTATATGACACTAGTTGTCTGGACGCTATATGACACTAGTTATCTGGACGCTATATGACACTAGTTATCTGGACGCTATATGACACTAGTTATCTGGACGCTATATGACACTAGTTATCTGGACGCTATATGACACTAGTTGTCTGGACGCTATATGACACTAGTTATCTGGACGCTATATGACACTAGTTATCTGGACGCTATATGACACTAGTTATCTGGACACTATATGACACTAGTTATCTGGACACTATATGACACTAGTTATCTGGATGCTATATGACACTAGTTATCTGGACGCTATATGACACTGGTTGTCTGGACGCTATATGACACTAGTTATCTGGACGTCACTCACCTTTAAAGGTGAAAAAGTAGTCTCCTCCTTTAAATAAAACCTGTCTATTCTAGACCTAATCTGACTACCTCTATAATAAGTGAAACCCCCGTGGCCTGGGGTGTGCCTAATGTGGACATCCACCAGGCGAGCCTCGCTAGCTATGCTATTCAGGGATACACTATCATAAGCCAGCCGGTCTCTGGCGCCTCCCCGGTCTTGGGACCTTGTGACTGTATTAAAGTCCCCGCCAAAGACCACCTGCCGACTCGTAAAAGGAAAGGTTTGATCCTCAAAAAGAGATGCTTCCGATCCCGCTTGGTTTGGGGACCATAGATGTTTATCATGCGAAGCTCTTGACCCTTCATGAGGACATCTAAAATCAAACACCTCCCCATTTCTAACTCAATCACTCGTCGGCTTTCTACTGGTGCGGTAAAAGGACCGCCACTCCGCCTATACGGCTCAGCCGCAAGAGACCAATATGATGGACCACACCTCCACTCCTTTTTGCTTTATATACAGCCGCCAAATCTGGCAGCCTGGTCTCTTGCAAAAATAAAATATCAGCTTCAACCCGGCTGAGAAAATCAAAGGCTGCAAACCTAGCCGCATCCGATTTAATACTGGCGACATTAATGGTCGCCAGGGTCAACGGAGTGAGTGCCGCCATACAGAGTGATTAAGTTAGACGGCCTTCTTCCTTCCCTTCCCATTCTTCTTCTTACCCTCCCGGGCTACCCCCTAAGGTGGCACGATTTCTTTTGAGAGAGACAGTGGTGTCCATCTCATTAGTCACCACCGCCTCCCCTTCGCACCACCCTTGTCATTCCCATTCGCAGTGTCTGGACCCGCCCCACCTCCCGAGGACCTTGCATCCTCACTGAGGGGGCGCGGGCCCTTCCAGAGGCTCCTTCTCTTGCCCCTCCGGCTCTCACCTTCGACCTCCTCCCCAGAAGAAGAGGAGGCGGAGATCTCATCCAAGATGAGGTACCGGTTGGAAAGATCCAGGGAAGAGAGTCAGGATTAGAGAGGTCCAGGGGGAGCTGGCTTCGCCTTCCGCAGCCACTCTGGTCGGGCTAGATTTTTTTGGTCAGACGTTTCCTTCTTGTTCTTTAGACTCTGTCACACTCCCCTCTGTTGCACTCTCGTAGCAAGAGGACAGAGTCACCTCGGGACGGTCTAGTCTCCTGAGTTCCTCATTCACCTCGTTATCCCCCAGGGTCTCAGCTCTAGGAGAGGCATTCTCTTGGGAGGGCGCAGGCATCACCCCAGGACGGGGTTCCACCTGTCCCCTCTCCATTTGACGCCTCCCTCCGTCTCTGCTGGGACGGGCCGTCTTTTCTCTTCATCGACCCCACTGCCCTGTCACCTTCGCCAGCACTCGCCTCGGCGGTGGGGGCCTCCCGGCTCACCTCCGCGTGCACGAGCCACGTTGGCGACAGAGCGTGGGCAACGACTGAACGGGTGCCCTAGCTCACCACACAGGTTGCATCTAATCTGCCCACAAGATGCAGCTAGATGACCTTCACCCTCGCACAACGCGCACCTCTGCACTTGGCAGCTGGCGCTGAAGTGCGAAGGGCTGCCGCACTTGTAACACAGCTTAGGCTGCCCCCTGTAGAACACCATGATCCTATCCCGACCAAGGAAAGCAGATGATGGTATGTGGGAAACCGACCCCCCTGAATGTTTCAACTTAATCTGAAACGTCCAGGCACCCGACCAGATGCCAAACTCATCCAGGTTCTTGCTAGGAAGACCCTGGACGTCCCCGCACCTGCTTAACCAGGTCAAGATGTCAACACAAGAAAGTGACTCGTTACGGGTCAGAACGGTCACTTTCTTGACCTCATTCTGGCGGGTTATCGCTTGCACGAAAAACCCCTGCCAGTCCGGCTGGTCTTTTGCCAGTTCATACCCAGACCAGAAAAGTTCAAGACCCTCTGGCCGGGCAAAACTGACATCAAACTCCCGGGTGCCATACGGATGTATCAGGGCAAAGATGTCACATGCCCTGATGCCCATCTGAAAGAGAAGCTCTGCCACCCTCTTCCTGGTAGGGCACGCTTCATTGCCTCTCCATTTCAGACAGACAACATTCCGTCTGGTTGACCTGGGGCCGGTTGTGGGTGAGGACCAGGTGGTCTCGCCCCGCCTTGCTCTCGGAAGGCACGCACGCCATGCCTGTCTATCCAGAAGGATAGATCCACCTGCTGCCCCCTACTGTAATGGAATTCTCCCTCTCCTAAGAGCCTCAAGAAGTTGCCGCTGCAAGTTACCGTCACCAGACATTGGTAATGGGGAGGACAATGGGGACCGCCCTCCCCCTGCGCCGGCGACCACACCAGCATAACCTCTGCCAGGCGTAACCGACGCAGGAGGGGCAGCCGAACCGGGCCCACCCCTCCCCCCCAGACCTATCTACAGCAGGTGCCACTCCAGACCCCTCTAAAGGGGCTACATGAGGCGCACCAGCCACTTGTACAGTGGCCGGCCGACCTCCAACATTCACCCCTCCATCAGGGCCCGGAGCAACACCACTAACAGAAACAGTATTTACACTACTAGAAGTGACCACTTCTTCAGTGGCCACTGTCACACTCTCCCCTCCCCCACACACACTACTGGGCCAGAGGGGACAGAGGTAACACTATTAGTTTTGTCCGGCATCTTCATGCTGGACACATTTTTAACTGTCTTTCCAGCCTCCACCTGGCACTTGTCCAGTGCACTAGCAGAGGTGCTCGGAGCCACCTGACCACCAGCCATGTCCCCTTCGCCGCCCGTCCTGGGAGCCTTCCTGTCTGACCCCTCCTGCTTCTCCTCACCGCCCCTGTTACCGCAAACAGGGACGGCGCCCTGCGCCATCTTTGTCGCGTCTTTCTCCCCACTCCTACGCACCGGTCCCACAGCAGAGACCGAGCCAGGGAGGATGGTGGGGTTCGTGCCCTGAGCTGGCTTTTCAGTTTGCCCAGGGCACGCAGGGTGGGTCACATAGACATACCTCACCTCTGGCTTCACTGGCTTTTTCTTCCTCCTCTTTCCCATCGGCTCATCTTCAGGTAATTCATTACCAAAGCAGATGTCATCACGTATTTTGGGGGACTCCAGGTGGCGTATTTCGGCCATAAGTTGCCCCCCAACTCCGCTGCTCTCACCGAACTCCCCTTCCTCATCAGAACTAGTGGGGGGCAGGCATACCTGCTCTGCGGGGATACCTGTGGTGATAAATGTTTCCGCAGGCTGCCCCCCCATGTCCGACTCTTCCTCCTCACTTGTGGAGTCATCTTCTTGTTGTTTTTGGCTTCCAGCCATTTCATTGAACCTTGCGTCATTCTTGAGCTTTTCCTTGAAGGGACCGCTGTTTTCCAGAATGGCCGCCATTCTTTCTTTCAGTTCTTTAATTATGGCTTTCAGGCCTTTTATTTTATTAGTTATTTCTGGCCTGTTTTTCCTTGCCGCTTTGTCCACCTTCCCCCTCTCAAGCTTCAGGTTCTCCCTAATTTTCTTGAGGGTCCTGTTCGCTTCCTCATACTCCCGGAGGTAGGCCGTGATCCGGGAGCTGTAAACGGTGATTAGTTCCTGGGACTTCATGGTGCCCCAGTCAGCCTCAACCGAGCCCGGCCCACCCCCAGGAGCACTCTGCGTACCTCTTGGAGGGCTACCGTCCGCCCTCCTGGAACTGCCGGCGATGGACACGGCTTCACCTCCGGGGCTGCAGGGGCCGCTACACCACGACTCCTGGAAGATCTTCTGACCCCCGGGCGGAAGATGGAACTGAGGCCGGTAGCTCACCTCCCCTACCTCCCGCCGGCCTACCCCGGGAAGTAGGATCCTGGGTCTTCAGTCGCTTCATTGCCCAGGACCCCACCACCTCCCTGGGGAGAGGCAGGGCCTGGGCTGGGAAAGGTGGAAAAATCCCTGGTAGCTTGTCAGCAATCAGCAGCTCCTCCAAACACAACCACACCTGTCGACTGGCTCCAGTATACTGAGGATTACACCCAGTATACAGGACAGGAGAAGTGGTACTGTGCAGTGTATATATATACAGAATAAGAGCAGATACTGAGGATTACACCCAGTATACAGGACAGGAGAAGTGGTACTGTGCAGTGTATATATATACAGAATAAGAGCAGATACTGAGGATTACACCCGGTATACAGGACAGGAGAAGTGGTACTGTGCAGTGTATATATACAGAATAAGAGCAGATACTGAGGATTACACCCAGTATACAGGCAGGAGAAGTGGTACTGTGCAGTGTATATATATATATATATATATATATATATATATATACAGTATATTTATACAATCTGTGCTTTTACCTGATCTCTTAGCAACCACCTCTTCTTATTCTGTGTCTCCAGCTTTGTTTTGTTGCCTTTTACATTTTATTCTCGTCATATTTCTGCGTTGTCCTTGAGAGATGGGCGAGCGGGTGGCGCTTCCTCTCAGCGGGTGACACCCCCTCTTCGGTGTACTGGATAATTGTGGTACAGTCCTTACTTTTTGTGACTCGCCCGCAAATTACCTGCTGTAATATACCATGAGCCGTCTATAAATATCAACAACGAGGAGACGGGGCCCATGGCTAGGAGTCCGGTAACGCTCCTAGAAATATAGGCGTGATTATATTATATTTCTGCAGTAGTGTTTATGTCGCTTTCTGCAGGGGCGTATTACTTTTCCTACTGGGGCGGGAGATGTAGTCGGTGGTTTTAACAAATAGAAATCCGTGCTTATGGGAGGAGCTGCCTGGCACCGCCCTGAGGAGCCATAGTAGTGTGGTGGCTGCTTTACTGCCGATTCGTTGTTCTGAATTGTGTGAAGTGTGTATTACTTAAAATGTTATTGGTGACACCCCAATTTCATAGGAACCTGTATCTACAAGTACAGTCAGCCAATCAGGCGCTTACTGTCATTACTGAGTTTAATAGAGAATATTAAAAATCCCTCTTGGTCGGGTTCTGTAATCCCAGGTCCAGGCACGCCCGTCATTTAAGTGCTAATTTATACTCATCCACCCATTACACACGAATAATTAATCAGGCTGTGACAAATTACTGGGGATGGGGCGTGCCCTCTCCTGGGGATGGGAATTCACAGATGAGCTCAGTGCATATCTTGGCTGCACTCGGAGCACGTCAGCCCCCGCTCCTCCTCTACATGGGAAAAGACATCCCTATGCAGAGAGCCTGTGCTCCAGGGACTAGGGGCCAAATGGGAGGAGGAAAGCGCGGATATATTCTAGGCAAAACGGGAGACCTGTCACCTCTGAGATCTGGCTATATGAAGCCAAGATGATAGGAGTAGTAGTTCTAATGCACAAGCTTACGTATCTAATCCTATCATCTGTGATACAGTCTGCTGAGCTGTGTATCTAATCCTATCCTGTGTGATACTGTCTGATGAGCTGTGTATCTAATCCTATGCTGTGTGATACTGTCTGCTGAGCCGTGTATCTAATCCTCTCCTGTGTGATACTGTCTGCTGAGCTGTGTATCTAAGCCCCTGATGTGTGATACAGCCTGTTGAGCTGTGTATCTAATCCTATCCTGTGTGATACTGTCTGCTGAGCTGTGTATCTAATCCTCTCCTGTGTGATACTGTCTGCTGAGCTGTGTATCTAATCCTCTCCTGTGGGATACAGTCTGCTGAGCTGTGTATCTAATCCTATCCTGTGTGATACTGTCTGCTGAGCTGTGTATCTTATCCTATCCTATGTGATACTGTCTGCTGAGCTGTGTATCTAATCCTCTCATGTGTGATACAGTCTTCTGAGCCCTGTGTCTAATCCTATCCTGTGGGATACAGTCTGCTGAGCTGTGTATCTCATCCTATCCTGTGTGATACTGTCTGCTGAGCTGTGTATCTTAGCCTATCCTGTGTGATACAGTCTGCTGAGCTGTGTATCTAATCCTATCCTGTGTGATACTGTCTGCTGAGCTGTGTATCTAATCCTATCCTGTGTGATACTGTCTGCTGAGCTGTGTATCTAATCCTATCCTGTGTGATACTGTCTGCTGAGCTGTGTATCTAATCCTATCCTGTGTGATACTGTCTGCTGAGCTGTGTATCTAATCCTATCCTGTGTGATACTGTCTTCTGAGTTGTGCATCTAATTCTACCCTGTGTGATACTGTCTGCTGAGCTGTGTATCTAATCCCCTCCCATGTGATACATCTGGGGAGCCGTGTATCTAAGCCTGTCACTCCCTCTGCGTCCTCGGCGGGCCCCGTGTCTTACCCCTGTTTGTTCTGCGGTCACCTTTCTTGTATCGCAGTGAAGTTTAACCCTCTGCACATCGGTGTAAGGTTGCGTAACACGAGGATGATGGGGATGTAGTGCTGATCCGCGAGGCCTGTGAGTCATCGGGTGCAGATTTGGGACACGGAGGGCGAGCCGGCTGCTTACAAGCTGCTTGGAAAGCAGTCAAAAAGTTTGGCACGAAAGTCTGTGGTTTTCAAAATAAAGGAGCGCATCTTCTGAGGCGGAACGGCGTCCAAGTGTAATTACACGTCCGAGCCGAAAGTATGTGCCCCCCTCATACCGCCGACGGGTGCTCACAGGGGCCCCATAGTGTTCAGACTAGGAGGGACGAGAAATCTACGGGGTTAACATCTGATCAGAAAGTAAAACATATCCACCCCTGCCTTCATCTACAGGCCTCGTACAGGGGCCCATCATCCGCCTGGTGTAAAAGGGGAGGAGCCTATGTTTGCTCTCAGCTTCCAAAACTTTGCGCACTACTTAGTGCTCTGTGAGGCAGGTCACATGATCAGTCTGCCCTCCTCAGGGTTCTGTTGAGTCCTCAGTTATATATGTGGTCATGTGATCTAAGACCTGATTACCATAACCCCGCCCCCGAGGAATCACACACATGACATAATCCATTACCGGTTTATTTCTGAATAATTGATAAATTAAGGGGCGCTAATACTTTTTTCTGTGATCGTTTGCACGTTAACCCTGGATTGCAGAGAATTGCTGTGTGCCGCTCCTGCGTGAGGAGAGTCACTATGATCGCCGGAGATGGCGTTGGGATTGGACGTGTCCTCTGAAAACCTTCAAACTGACAAGTTACACTGTGCCGGTTATTACACGACCACTGGGTGTTATCTGCCATGAGGCCCTGGGCAGGTGTCCCAGTGGAGGCAGAGGCTGGACCAGGACCAAAGGAATTCCTGCCGAAAAATGCCAAGCGTCCCGGATCAGATAAGCGGACAAGGAGCGCGTCTGTAGCACAAGTCCCCGTCACAGAGTGCGCCGAATTAAAGGGACAGGGAAAAAGTCCTATTATAATAGAAGACTGTAATAAGTAATGTCATTTATAATACTGAACTGTACTCACCGATCAGTGTCAGACATAGTAATTAACACTCCTACACCATGTGCGGTAGTTATATTCCTGTACATAGGAGCAGTATTATAGTAGTTATATTCCAGTACATAGGAGCAGTATTATAGTAGTTATATTCTTGTACATAGGAGGCAGTATTATAGTAGTTATATTCTTGTACATAGGAGGCAGTATTATAGTAGTTATATTCTTGTACATAGGAGCAGTATTATAGTAGTTATATTCTTGTACATAGGAGCAGTATTATAGTAGTTATATTCTTGTACATAGGGAGCAGTATTATAGTAGTTATATTCTTGTACATAGGAGGCAGTATTATAGTAGTTATATTCCAGTACATAGGAGCAGTATTATAGTAGTTATATTCTTGTACATAGGAGGCAGTATTATAGTAGTTATATTCTTGTACATAGGAGGCAGTATTATAGTAGTTATATTCTTGTACATAGGAGGCAGTATTATAGTAGTTATATTCTTGTACATAGGAGCAGTATTATAGTAGTTATATTCTTGTACATAGGAGCAGTATTATAGTAGTTATATTCTTGTACATAGGAGCAGTATTATAGTAGTTATATTCTTGTACATAGGGAGCAGTATTATAGTAGTTATATTCTTGTACATAGGAGGCAGTATTATAGTAGTTATATTCTTGTACATAGGAGGCAGTATTATAGTAGTTATATTCTTGTACATAGGAGCAGTATTATAGTAGTTATATTCTTTGCCAATTTTCTTTTATTAAGCAAATGAGCATATAAGAAACGACCATAAAGCATACCAAATGCCTGTCAGCAGTTACAAGCAAAGAAGAATAATAACACATATGTTGGGAACATAAGACATGAAATCTATAGCATTCTCAAGTAAAGGTAACATCGTCGTACCGGAGGTGTCTCAGACTCATCATCAAAAAGGTGTTGCGACAAATCAGCGACCAAGGCCGCACAGTACAGAGAACCGCGGGTATACGATATAAGCATAGTACACATATTATTGATAGAACGGGTCTAAAGTTATAACATCAAACCAAAAGACAGATAAGGACAGAACAATACAGGGGTGACAATGTAGAAGAAGACAGCTATAGTAGTTATATTCTTGTACATAGGAGCAGTATTATAGTAGTTATATTCTTGTACATAGGAGGCAGTATTATAGTAGTTATATTCTTGTACATAGGAGCAGTATTATAGTAGATATATTCTTGTACATAGGAGCAGTATTATAGTAGATATATTCTTGTACATAGGAGCAGTATTATAGTAGTTATATTCTTTTACGTAGGAGCAGTATTATAGTAGTGATATTCCTGTACATAGATGGCAGTATTATAGTAGATATATTCTTGTACATAGGAGCAGTATTATAGTAGTTATATTCTTGTACATAGGAGCAGTATTATAGTAGTTATATTCTTGTACATAGGAGCAGTATTATAGTAGTTATATTCTTGTACATAGGAGCAGTATTATAGTAGTTATATTCTTGTACATAGGAGCAGTATTATAGTAGTTATATTCTTGTACATAGGAGCAGTATTATAGTAGTTATATTCTTGTACATAGATGGCAGTATTATAGTAGTTATATTCTTGTACATAGGAGGCAGTATTATAGTAGTTATATTCTTGTACATAGGAGCAGTATTACAGTAGTGATATTCTTGTACATAGGAGCAGTATTATAGTAGTTATATTCTTGTACATAGTAGCAGTATTATACTAGTTATATTCTTGTACATAGGAGGCAGTATTATAGTAGTTATATTCCTGTACATAGGAGCAGTATTATAGCAGTTATACTCTTGTACATAGATGGCAGTATTATAGTAGTTCTAGTGTCTCTCACTTTCCTTTTCTCGTTATCTCAAACACTTTTTCCTCTAATCAAAACAAGAAATCTTCTTTCGTTGCCAACTTGTTTTCTTGCACCGAGATGATTATTTGCCGGAAGAAACACGCGGGGCATTTCTAGTTTATTCAGAAGATTATGGACGTTTCTAAGCTATGAGGAAATGGTCACGATTCTCTGCAAGACACAAAGAATTTGGGAAGGAAGTCCATGGAGGGGGAGACTGGCGGTTTTGTAATCTCGATTCTGACAACGGTCGGTTCTCCTTTGCCTCCCAGGTTGTTCGATGGATGTGGGGAGGTAGCGGACACCTGGAGGGGGGGCAGTTGTTAACTTCCCTTCTCCATTTTTTTGGCCTAGAAAATTAACAAGACACTTTTTGGGACTTTCTAGCGGTCTCCGATAATATTGTGCGATTTATGTTTTATGCCATCCTTTCCACTTGGGAACATAAATGATGGCGAAACATACCGCGCGATCCACGCACCTCCCGAGCGCCAGATGATTTAACTCCTTGCACGCCGGACCCGCCGATCCAATTCTGGATTCATGCAGTCGTTTTTCACTCCAGGCGCATGTCTTATCCTTAATTATGTGCATCATCGGACAGCACGGGTGGACTCGAAGATGGACGCAAAACTGTGGACTTCGGAAATGACCCCCACTATGTTTTGCCCGTACAGCGTGACGATGGGTGGACTTCTCATGACCAGGCTCCACGTGGACGATGTATAGGGGCGACTTGTAATAGACGCCGATGCAGCGTCCAACCATCATAGATAAGTGACCCCCAGCAGAGGAAACCCCTCCCGAACCCCCTCAGGAATGGGCGGATGTCAGGGTGGAAGCAAAACAACCGTCAGGAGTTAGCGCAGGGTCCCGGGCGGGGAAATATTTCAGGGGTTTCTAGAAAAATCACAAACGCAGCTCTTAGCTATGAAGACGGCTAATGTTATCTGATTATTACGTCAAGTTACTATAAATGTCCAGCAGTGACCCCCCATAGAGCGCTGCAATACTCTGCTCATAGTCAGTGCATGACGCCACCTAGTGGCCTGCAAAAGGTGAAATACAAAATGACTGAAAATCTATATATTCTAATGCAGGGGTAGGCAACCTTCGGCACTCCAGCTGTTAAGAAACTACAACTCCCAGCATGCATTATTGCTCTGCTCCTCTCAGAACACACATAGAAATGAATGGAGCATGCTGGGAATTGTAGTTTCACAACAGCTGGGAGCCGAATGTTGCTGACCCCTGTTCTAATGTGCGATACTGTCCTGTGTGTATCTAATCCTATGTGATACTGTCTGCTGAGCTGTGTATCTAATCCTATCCTGTGTGATACAGTCTGCTGAGCTATGTATCTAATCCTATCCTGTGTGATACTGTCTGCTGAGCTGTGTATCTAATCCTATCCTGTGTGATACTGTCTGCTGAGCTATGTATCTAATCCTATCCTGTGTGATACTGTCTGCTGAGCTGTGTATCGAACACTGTCCTGTGTGATACTGTCTGCTGAGCTGTGTATCTAATCCTTTCCTGTGTGATACTGTCTGCTGAGCTATGTATCTAATCCTATCCTGTGTGATACTGTCTGCTGAGCTGTGTATCGAACACTGTCCTGTGTGATACTGTCTGCTGAGCTGTGTATCTAATCCTTTCCTGTGTGATACTGTCTGCTGAGCTGTGTATCTAATCTTATCCTGTGTGATACTGTCTGCTGAGCTGTGTATCTAATCCTATCCTGTGTGATACTGTCTGCTGAGCTGTGTATCTAATCCTATCCTGTGTGATACTGTCTGCTGAGCTGTGTATCTAATCCTTTCCTGTGTGATACTGTCTGCTGAGCTGTGTATCTAATCCTATCCTGTGTGATACTGTCTGCTGAGCTGTGTATCTAATCCTATCCTGTGTGATACAGTCTGCTGAGCTGTGTATCTAATCCTATCCTGTGTGATACTGTCTGCTGAGCTATGTATCTAATCCTATCCTGTGTGATACTGTCTGCTGAGCTGTGTATCTAATCCTATCCTGTGTGATACTGTCTGCTGAGCTATGTATCTAATCCTATCCTGTGTGATACTGTCTGCTGAGCTGTGTATCTAATCCTATCCTGTGTGATACTGTCTGCTGAGCTGTGTATCTAATCCTATCCTGTGTGATACTGTCTGCTGAGCTATGTATCTAATCCTATCCTGTGTGATACTGTCTGCTGAGCTGTGTATCTAATCCTATCCTGTGTGATACTGTCTGCTGAGCTGTGTATCTAATCCTATCCTGTGTGATACTGTCTGCTGAGCTGTGTATCTAATTCTATCCTGTGTGATACTGTCTGCTGAGCTGTGTATCTAACCCTATCCTATGTGATACTGTCTGCTGAGCTGTGTATCTAACCCTCTTCTGTTAGATACATGTTCATCAGTGGGTTTGTTCTCCGGTTCCCTTTCTCGGTCGTTTATTATAGTCAGGTTCGGCTCGTTGCGCTCTGAGGCCGCCGTCGTATACTCACTGGTCACTTCTGCCTTTTGAGAGGAACTGGATCCTAAAGTCACCTGCATAAGACGGGAAATCAGAGCTCATCTTCACTTCTGTAGAGATTGAAAAGAAAAAACGTCCTGCACACAACCTGTAACTTGTCATGCAACGTCAGGGTCTATTTAAAGGGCCGGTAACCCCGACATTTCTGAAAATCATAAGATTAGCGGCAGATATCAGTCACATAGAGAGGTTCTCAGAACTGGAGATATGAGACAGAGCAGTGATACGGGGTCTCCATTAGAAAGCACTACAGTCATCCTCTCCCTGAAATGGCTGATAACAGGGAGCAATAGACTGTATTCTCCTGTCCTACAGTCATCCTCTCCCCTGAAATGGCTGATAACAGGGAGCAATAGACTGTATTCTCCTGTCCTACAGTCATCCTCTCCCTGAAATGGCTGATAACAGGGGGCAATAGGCTGTATTCTCCTGTCCTACAGTCATCCTCTCCCTGAAATGGCTGATAACAGGGAGCAATAGACTGTATTCTCCTGTCCTACAGTCATCCTCTCCCCTGAAATGGCTGATAACAGGGACAATAGACTGTATTCTCCTGTCCTACAGTCATCCTCTCCCCTGAAATGGCTGATAACAGGGAGCAATAGACTGTATTCTCCTGTCCTACAGTCATCCTCTCCCCTGAAATGGCTGATAACAGGGGGCAATAGACTGTATTCTCCTGTCCTACAGTCATCCTCTCCCCTGAAATGGCTGATAACAGGGGGCAATAGACTGTATTCTCCTGTCCTACAGTCATCCTCTCCCTGAAATGGCTGATAACAGGGGGCAATAGACTGTATTCTCCTGTCCTACAGTCATCCTCTCCCCTGAAATGGCTGATAACAGGGAGCAATAGACTGTATTCTCCTGTCCTACAGTCATCCTCTCCCCTGAAATGGCTGATAACAGGGAGCAATAGACTGTATTCTCCTGTCCTACAGTCATCCTCTCCCTGAAATGGCTGATAACAGGGGGCAATAGACTGTATTCTCCTGTCCTACAGTCATCCTCTCCCCTGAAATGGCTGATAACAGGGGCAATAGACTGTATTCTCCTGTCCTACAGTCATCCTCTCCCTGAAATGGCTGATAACAGGGGCAATAGACTGTATTCTCCTGTCCTACAGTCATCCTCTCCCCTGAAATGGCTGATAACAGGGGCAATAGACTGTATTCTCCTGTCCTACAGTCATCCTCTCCCCTGAAATGGCTGATAACAGGGGGCAATAGACTGTATTCTCCTGTCCTACAGTCATCCTCTCCCTGAAATGGCTGATAACAGGGAGCAATAGACTGTATTCTCCTGTCCTACAGTCATCCTCTCCCCTGAAATGGCTGATAACAGGGGCAATAGATGGACGCTATATGACACTAGTTTTCAGGGACGCTGTATGACACTAGTTGTCTGGACGTTATACAACACTAGATATCTGGAAAGCTCTTTGACACTAGTTATCTGGACACTATATGACACTAGTTATCTGGACACTATATGACACTAGTTATCTGGACGCTATATGACACTAGTTATCTGGACGCTATATGACACTAGTTGTCTGGACGCTATATGACACTAGATATCTGGACGCTATATGACACTAGTTATCTGGACGCTATATGACACTAGTTATCTGGACGCTATATGACACTAGTTGTCTGGACGCTATATGACACTAGTTATCTGGACGCTATATGACACTAGTTATCTGGACGCTATATGACACTAGTTATCTGGACGCTATATGACACTAGTTGTCTGGACGCTATATGACACTAGTTGTCTGGACACTATATGACACTAGTTATCTGGACGCTATATGACACTAGTTGTCTGGACGCTATATGACACTAGTTATCTGGACGCTATATGACACTAGTTATCTGGACGCTATATGACACTAGTTATCTGGACGCTATATGACACTAGTTATCTGGACGCTATATGACACTAGTTATCTGGACGCTATATGACACTAGTTATCTGGATGCTATATGACACTAGTTATCTGGACGCTATATGACACTAGTTGTCTGGACGCTATATGACACTAGTTATCTGGACGCTATATGACACTAGTTGTCTGGATGCTATATGACACTAGTTATCTGGACGCTATATGACACTAGTTGTCTGGACACTATATGACACTAGTTATCTGGACGCTATATGACACTAGTTGTCTGGACGCTATATGACCCTAGTTGCCTGTACGGTATATGACACTAGTTATCTGGACGCTATATGACACTAGTTATCTGGACGCTATATGACACTAGTTATCTGGACGCTATATGACACTAGTTATCTGGATGCTATATGACACTAGTTATCTGGACGTTATACAACACTAGATATCTGGAAAGCTATTTGACACTAGTTATCTGGACGCTATATGACACTAGTTATCTGGATGCTATATGACACTAGTTATCTGGACGCTATATGACACTAGTTATCTGGACGCTATATGACACTAGTTGTCTGGACGCTATATGACACTAGTTATCTGGATGCTATATGACACTAGTTATCTGGACGCTATATGACACTAGTTGTCTGGACGCTATATGACACTAGTTATCTGGACGCTATATGACACTAGTTATCTGGACGCTATATGACACTAGTTATCTGGACGCTATATGACACTAGTTATCTGGACGCTATATGACACTAGTTATCTGGACGCTATATGACACTAGTTATCTGGACGCTATATGACACTAGTTATCTGGACGCTATATGACACTAGTCATCTGGACGCTATATGTAGAATGGTTTATCTAGCTGCTGTATGACAAGCTGGATGCTATATGACACTAGTTATCTGGACACTATATGACACTAGTTATCTGGACGCTATATGACACTAGTTATCTGGACGCTATATGACACTAGTTGTCTGGACGCTATATGACACTAGATATCTGGACGCTATATGACACTAGTTATCTGGATGCTATATGACACTAGTTATCTGAACGCTATATGACACTAGTTGTCTGGACGCTATATGACACTAGTTATCTGGATGCTATATGACACTAGTTATCTGGATGCTATATGACACTAGTTGTCTGGACGCTATATGACACTAGTTATCTGGACGCTATATGACACTAGTTGTCTGGACGCTATATGACACTAGTTATCTGGACGCTATATGACACTAGTTGTCTGGACGCTATATGACACTAGTTATCTGGACGCTATATGACACTAGTTATCTGGACGCTATATGACACTAGTTATCTGGACGCTATATGACACTAGTTATCTGGACGCTATATGACACTAGTTGTCTGGACGCTATATGACACTAGTTATCTGGACGCTATATGACACTAGTTATCTGGACGCTATATGACACTAGTTGTCTGGACATTATATGACACTAGTTATCTGGACGCTATACAACACTAGATATCTGGAAAGCTCTTTGACACTAGTTATCTGGACGCTATATGACACTAGTTATCTGGACACTATATGACACTAGTTATCTGGACGCTATATGACACTAGTTATCTGGACGCTATATGACACTAGTTATCTGGACACTATATGACACTAGTTATCTGGACGCTATATGACACTAGTTATCTGGACGCTATATGACACTAGTTATCTGGATGCTATATGACACTAGTTATCTGGACGCTATATGACACTAGTTATCTGGACGCTATATGACACTAGTTATCTGGACACTATATGACACTAGTTATCTGGACACTATATGACACTAGTTATCTGGACGCTATATGACACTAGTTATCTGGACGCTATATGACACTAGTTTTCAGGACGCTGTATGACACTAGTTGTCTGGACGTTATACAACACTAGATATCTGGAAAGCTCTTTGACACTAGTTATCTGGACGCTATATGACACTAGTTATCTGGACGCTATATGACACTAGTTATCTGGACGCTATATGACACTAGTTGTCTGGACGCTATATGACACTAGTTATCTGGACGCTATATGACACTAGTTATCTGGACGCTATATGACACTAGTTATCTGGACGCTATATGACACTAGTTGTCTGGACGCTATATGACACTAGTTATCTGGACGCTATATGACACTAGTTATCTGGACGCTATATGACACTAGTTATCTGGACGCTATATGACACTAGTTGTCTGGACGCTATATGACACTAGTTATCTGGACGCTATATGACACTAGTTATCTGGACGCTATATGACACTAGTTATCTGGACGCTATATGACACTAGTTATCTGGACGCTATATGACACTAGTTATCTGGACGCTATATGACACTAGTTGTCTGGACGCTATATGACACTAGATATCTGGACGCTATATGACACTAGTTATCTGGATGCTATATGACACTAGTTATCTGAACGCTATATGACACTAGTTGTCTGGACGCTATATGACACTAGTTATCTGGATGCTATATGACACTAGTTATCTGGATGCTATATGACACTAGTTATCTGGACGCTATATGACACTAGTTGTCTGGACGCTATATGACACTAGTTATCTGGACGCTATATGACACTAGTTGTCTGGATGCTATATGACACTAGTTATCTGGACGCTATATGATACTAGTTGTCTGGACACTATATGACACTAGTTATCTGGACGCTATATGACACTAGTTGTCTGGATGCTATATGACCCTAGTTGCCTGTACGGTATATGACACTAGTTATCTGGACGCTATATGACACTAGTTATCTGGACGCTATATGACACTAGTTATCTGGACGCTATATGACACTAGTTGTCTGGACATTATATGGCACGAGTTATCTGGACGTTATACAACACTAGATATCTGGACGCTATATGACACTAGTTGTCTGGACACTATATGACACTAGTTATCTGGACGCTATATGACACTAGTTATCTGATGCTATATGACACTAGTTATCTGGACGCTATATAGACACTGGTTATCTGGATGCTATATGACACTAGTTATCTGGACGCTATATGACACTAGTTGTCTGACGCTATATGACACTAGTTGTCTGGACGCTATATGACACTAATGATAGTCTGGACACTATATGACACTAGTTATCTGGACGCTATATGACACTAGTTATCTGGGCGCTATATGACACTAGTTGTCTGGACGCTATATGACACTAGTTGTCTGGACGCTATATGACACTAGTTATCTGGACGCTTATATGACACTAGTTATCTGGACGCTATATGACACTAGTTGTCTGGACGCTATATGACACTAGTTGTCTGGACGTTATACAACACTAGATATCTGGAAAGCTCTATATGACACTAGTTATCTGGACGCTATATGACACTAGTTATCTGGACGCTATATGACACTAGTTATCTGGACGCTATATGACACTAGTTGTCTGGACGCTATATGACACTAGTTATCTGGACGCTATATGACACTAGTTATCTGGATGCTATATGACACTAGTTATCTGGACGCTATATGACACTAGTTGTCTGGACGCTATATGACACTAGTTATCTGGATGCTATATGACACTAGTTATCTGGATGCTATATGACACTAGTTATCTGGACGCTATATGACACTAGTTGTCTGGACGTCACTCACCTTTAAAGGTGAAAAAGTAGTCTCCTCCTTTAAATAAAACCTGTCTATTCTAGACCTAATCTGACTACCTCTATAATAAGTGAAACCCCCGTGGCCTGGGGTGTGCCGAATGTGGACATCCACCAGGCGAGCCTCGCTAGCTATGCTATTCAGGGATACACTATCATAAGCCAGCCGGTCTCTGGCGCCTCCCGGTCTTGGGACCTTGTGACTGTATTAAAGTCCCCGCCAAAGACCACCTGCCGACTCGTAAAAGGAAAGGTTTGATCCTCAAAAAGAGATGCTTCCGATCCCGCTTGGTTTGGGGACCATAGATGTTTATCAGGCGAAGCTCTTGACCCTTCATGAGGACATCTAAAATCAAACACCTCCCCATTTCTAACTCAATCACTCGTCGGCTTTCTACTGGTGCGGTAAAAGGACCGCCACTCCGCTATACTGGCTCAGCCGCAAGAGACCAATATGATGGACCACACCTCCACTCCTTTTTGCTTTATATACAGCCGCCAAATCTGGCAGCCTGGTCTCTTGCAAAAATAAAATATCAGCTTCAACCCGGCTGAGAAAATCAAAGGCTGCAAACCTAGCCGCATCCGATTTAATACTGGCGACATTAATGGTCGCCAGGGTCAACGGAGTGAGTGCCGCCATACAGAGTGATTAAGTTAGACGGCCTTCTTCCTTCCCTTCCCATTCTTCTTCTTACCCTCCCGGGCTACCCCCTAAGGTGGCACGATTTCTTTTGAGAGAGACAGTGGTGTCCATCTCATTAGTCACCACCGCCTCCCCCTTCGCACCACCCTTGTCATTCCCATTCGCAGTGTCTGGACCCGCCCCACCTCCCGAGGACCTTGCATCCTCACTGAGGGGGCGCGGGCCCTTCCAGAGGCTCCTTCTCTTGCCCCTCCGGCTCCTCACCTTCGACCTCCTCCCCAGAAGAAGAGGAGGCGGAGATCTCATCCAAGATGAGGTACCGGTTGGAAAGATCCAGGGAAGAGAGTCAGGATTAGAGAGGTCCAGGGGGAGCTGGCTTCGCCTTCCGCAGCCACTCTGGTCGGGCTAGATTTTTTTGGTCAGACGTTTCCTTCTTGTTCTTTAGACTCTGTCACACTCCCCTCTGTTGCACTCTCGTAGCAAGAGGACAGAGTCACCTCGGGACGGTCTAGTCTCCTGAGTTCCTCATTCACCTCGTTATCCCCCAGGGTCTCAGCTCTAGGAGAGGCATTCTCTTGGGAGGGCGCAGGCATCACCCCAGGACGGGGTTCCACCTGTCCCCTCTCCATTTGACGCCTCCCTCCGTCTCTGCTGGGACGGGCCGTCTTTCTCTTCATCGACCCCACTGCCCTGTCACCTTCGCCAGCACTCGCCTCGGCGGTGGGGGCCTCCCGGCTCACCTCCGCGTGCACGAGCCACGTTGGCGACAGAGCGTGGGCAACGACTGAACGGGTGCCCTAGCTCACCACACAGGTTGCATCTAATCTGCCCACAAGATGCAGCTAGATGACCTTCACCCTCGCACAACGCGCACCTCTGCACTTGGCAGCTGGCGCTGAAGTGCGAAGGGCTGCCGCACTTGTAACACAGCTTAGGCTGCCCCCTGTAGAACACCATGATCCTATCCCGACCAAGGAAAGCAGATGATGGTATGTGGGAAACCGACCCCCTGAATGTTTCAACTTAATCTGAAACGTCCAGGCACCCGACCAGATGCCAAACTCATCCAGGTTCTTGCTAGGAAGACCCTGGACGTCCCCGTACCTGCTTAACCAGGTCAAGATGTCAACACAAGAAAGTGACTCGTTACGGGTCAGAACGGTCACTTTCTTGACCTCATTCTGGCGGGTTATCGCTTGCACGAAAAACCCCTGCCAGTCCGGCTGGTCTTTTGCCAGTTCATACCCAGACCAGAAAAGTTCAAGACCCTCTGGCCGGGCAAAACTGACATCAAACTCCCGGGTGCCATACGGATGTATCAGGGCAAAGATGTCACATGCCCTGATGCCCATCTGAAAGAGAAGCTCTGCCACCCTCTTCCTGGTAGGGCACGCTTCATTGCCTCTCCATTTCAGACAGACAACATTCCGTCTGGTTGACCCGGGGCCGGTTGTGGGTGAGGACCAGGTGGTCTCGCCCGCCTTGCTCTCGGAAGGCACGCACGCCATGCCTGTCTATCCAGAAGGATAGATCCACCTGCTGCCCCCTACTGTAATGGAATTCTCCCCTCTCCTAAGAGCCTCAAGAAGTTGCCGCTGCAAGTTACCGTCACCAGACATTGGTAATGGGGAGGACAATGGGGACCGCCCTCCCCCTGCGCCGGCGACCACACCAGCATAACCTCTGCCAGGCGTAACCGACGCAGGAGGGGCAGCCGAACCGGGCCCACCCCCTCCCCCAGACCTATCTACAGCAGGTGCCACTCCAGACCCCTCTAAAGGGGCTACATGAGGCGCACCAGCCACTTGTACAGTGGCCGGCCGACCACCAACATTCACCCCTCCATCAGGGCCCGGAGCAACACCACTAACAGAAACAGTATTTACACTACTGGAAGTGACCACTTCTTCAGTGGCCACTGTCACACTCTCCCCTCCCCCCACACACACTACTGGGCCAGAGGGGACAGAGGTCACACTATTAGTTTTGTCCGGCATCTTCATGCTGGACACATTTTTAACTGTCTTTCCAGCCTCCACCTGGCACTTGTCCAGTGCCCTAGCAGAGGTGCTCGGAGCCACCTGACCACCAACCATGTCCCCTTCGCCGCCCGTCCTGGGAGCCTTCCTGTCTGACCCCTCCTGCTTCTCCTCACCGCCCCTGTTACCGCAAGCAGGGACGGCGTCCTGCGCCATCTTTGTCGCGTCTTTCTCCCCACTCCTACGCACCGGTCCCACAGCAGAGACCGAGCCAGGGAGGATGGTGGGGTTCGTGCCCTGAGCTGGCTTTTCAGTTGGCCCAGGGCACGCAGGGTGGGTCACATAGACATACCTCACCTCTGGCTTCACTGGCTTTTTCTTCCTCCTCTTTCCCATCGGCTCATCTTCAGGTAATTCTTTACCAAAGCAGATGTCATCACGTATTTTGGGGGACTCCAGGTGGCGTATTTCGGCCATAAGTTGCCCCCCAACTCCGCTGCTCTCACCGAACTCCCCTTCCTCATCAGAACTAGTGGGGGGCAGGCATACCTGCTCTGTGCGGGATACCTGTGGTGATAAATGTTTCCGCAGGCTGCCCCCATGTCCGACTCTTCCTCCTCACTTGTGGAGTCATCTTCTTGTTGTTTTTGGCTTTTAGCCATTTCATTGAACCTTGCGTCATTCTTGAGCTTTTCCTTGAAGGGACCGCTGTTTTCCAGAATGGACGCCATTCGTTCTTTCAGTTCTTTAATTATGGCTTTCAGGCCTTTTATTTTATTTGTTATTTCTGGCCTGTTTTTCCTCGCCGCTTTGTCCACCTTCGCCCTCTCAAGCTTCAGGTTCTCCCTAATCTTCTTGAGGGTCCTGTTCGCTTCCTCATACTCCCGGAGGTAGGCCGTGATCCGGGAGCTGTAAACGGTGATTAGTTCCTGGGACTTCATGGTGCCCCAGTCAGCCTCAACCGAGCCCGGCCCACCCCCAGGAGCACTCTGCGTACCTCTTGGAGGGCTACCGTCCGCCCTCCTGGAACTGCCGGCGATGGACACGGCTTCACCTCCGGGGCTGCAGGGGCCGCTACACCACGACTCCTGGAAGATCTTCTGACCCCGGGCGGAAGATGGAACTGAGGCCGGTAGCTCACCTCCCTACCTCCCGCCGGCCTACCCCGGGAAGTAGGATCCTGGGTCTTCAGTCGCTTCATTGCCCAGGACCCCACCACCTCCCTGGGGAGAGGCAGGGCCTGGGCTGGGAAAGGTGGAAAAATCCCTGGTAGCTTGTCAGCAATCAGCAGCTCCTCCAAACACAACCACACCCGTCGACTGGCTCCAGTATACTGAGGATTACACCCAGTATACAGGACAGGAGAAGTGGTACTGTGCAGTGTATATATATATACAGAATAAGAGCAGATACTGAGGATTACACCCAGTATACAGGACAGGAGAAGTGGTACTGTGCAGTGTATATATATACAGAATAAGAGCAGATACTGAGGATTACACCCGGTATACAGGACAGGAGAAGTGGTACTGTGCAGTGTATATATACAGAATAAGAGCAGATACTGAGGATTACACCCAGTATACAGGCAGGAGAAGTGGTACTGTGCAGTGTATATATATATATATATATATATATATATATATACAGTATATTTATACAATCTGTGCTTTTACCTGATCTCTTAGCAACCACCTCTTCTTATTCTGTGTCTCCAGCTTTGTTTTGTTGCCTTTTACATTTTATTCTCGTCATATTTCTGCGTTGTCCTTGAGAGATGGGCGAGCGGGTGGCGCTTCCCTCTCAGCGGGTGACACCCCCTCTTCGGTGTACTGGATAATTGTGGTACAGTCCTTACTTTTTGTGACTCGCCCATAAATTACCTGCTGTAATATACCATGAGCCGTCTATAAATATCAACAACGAGGAGAGCGGGGCCCATGGCTAGGAGTCCGGTAACGCTCCTAGAAATATAGGCGTGATTATATTATATTTCTGCAGTAGTGTTTATGTCGCTTTCTGCAGGGGCGTATTACTTTTCCTACTGGGGGCGGGAGATGTAGTCGGTGGTTTTAACAAATAGAAATCCGTGCTTATGGGAGGAGCTGCCTGGCACCGCCCCTGAGGAGCCATAGTAGTGTGGTGGCTGCTTTACTGCCGATTCGTTGTTCTGAATTGTGTGTGAAGTGTGTATTACTTAAAATGTTATTGGTGATACCCCAATTTCATAGGAATCTGTATCTACAAGTACAGTCAGCCAATCAGGCGCTTACTGTCATTACTGAGTTTAATAGAGAATATTAAAAATCCCTCTTGGTCGGGTTCTGTAATCCCAGGTCCAGGCACGCCCCGTCATTTAAGTGCTAATTTATACTCATCCACCCATTACACACGAATAATTAATCAGGCTGTGACAAATTACTGGGGATGGGGCGTGCCCTCTCCTGGGGATGGGAATTCACAGATGAGCTCAGTGCATATCTTGGCTGCACTCTCGGAGCACGTCAGCCCCCGCTCCTCCTCTACATGGGAAAAGACATCCCTATGCAGAGAGCCTGTGCTCCAGGGACTAGGGGCCAAATGGGAGGAGGAAAGCGCGGATATATTCTAGGCAAAACGGGAGACCTGTCACCTCTGAGATCTGGCTATATGAAGCCAAGATGATAGGAGTAGTAGTTCTAATGCACAAGCTTACGTATCTAATCCTATCATCTGTGATACAGTCTGCTGAGCTGTGTATCTAATCCTATCCTGTGTGATACTGTCTGATGAGCTGTGTATCTAATCCTATGCTGTGTGATACTGTCTGCTGAGCCGTGTATCTAATCCTCTCCTGTGTGATACTGTCTGCTGAGCTGTGTATCTAAGCCCCTGATGTGTGATACAGCCTGTTGAGCTGTGTATCTAATCCTATCCTGTGTGATACTGTCTGCTGAGCTGTGTATCTAATCCTCTCCTGTGTGATACTGTCTGCTGAGCTGTGTATCTAATCCTCTCCTGTGGGATACAGTCTGCTGAGCTGTGTATCTAATCCTATCCTGTGTGATACTGTCTGCTGAGCTGTGTATCTTATCCTATCCTATGTGATACTGTCTGCTGAGCTGTGTATCTAATCCTCTCATGTGTGATACAGTCTTCTGAGCCCTGTGTCTAATCCTATCCTGTGGGATACAGTCTGCTGAGCTGTGTATCTCATCCTATCCTGTGTGATACTGTCTGCTGAGCTGTGTATCTTAGCCTATCCTGTGTGATACAGTCTGCTGAGCTGTGTATCTAATCCTATCCTGTGTGATACTGTCTGCTGAGCTGTGTATCTAATCCTATCCTGTGTGATACTGTCTGCTGAGCTGTGTATCTAATCCTATCCTGTGTGATACTGTCTGCTGAGCTGTGTATCTAATCCTATCCTGTGTGATACTGTCTGCTGAGCTGTGTATCTAATCCTATCCTGTGTGATACTGTCTTCTGAGTTGTGCATCTAATTCTACCCTGTGTGATACTGTCTGCTGAGCTGTGTATCTAATCCCCTCCCATGTGATACATCTGGGGAGCCGTGTATCTAAGCCTGTCACTCCTCTGCGTCCTCGGCGGGCCCCGTGTCTTACCCCTGTTTGTTCTGCGGTCACCTTTCTTGTATCGCAGTGAAGTTTAACCCTCTGCACATCGGTGTAAGGTTGCGTAACACGAGGATGATGGGGATGTAGTGCTGATCCGCGAGGCCTGTGAGTCATCGGGTGCAGATTTGGGACACGGAGGGCGAGCCGGCTGCTTACAAGCTGCTTGGAAAGCAGTCAAAAAGTTTGGCACGAAAGTCTGTGGTTTTCAAAATAAAGGAGCGCATCTTCTGAGGCGGAACGGCGTCCAAGTGTAATTACACGTCCGAGCCGAAAGTATGTGCCCCTCATACCGCCGACGGGTGCTCACAGGGGCCCCATAGTGTTCAGACTAGGAGGGACAGAAATCTACGGGTTAACATCTGATCAGAAAGTAAAACATATCCACCCCTGCCTTCATCTACAGGCCTCGTACAGGGGCCCATCATCCGCCTGGTGTAAAAGGGGAGGAGCCTATGTTTGCTCTCAGCTTCCAAAACTTTGCGCACTACTTAGTGCTCTGTGAGGCAGGTCACATGATCAGTCTGCCCTCCTCAGGGTTCTGTTGAGTCCTCAGTTATATATGTGGTCATGTGATCTAAGACCTGATTACCATAACCCCGCCCCGAGGAATCACACACATGACATAATCCATTACCGGTTTATTTCTGAATAATTGATAAATTAAGGGGCGCTAATACTTTTTTCTGTGATCGCTTGCACGTTAACCCTGGATTGCAGAGAATTGCTGTGTGCCGCTCCTGCGTGAGGAGAGTCACTATGATCGCCGGAGATGGCGTTGGGATTGGACGTGTCCTCTGAAAACCTTCAAACTGACAAGTTACACTGTGCCGGTTATTACACGACCACTGGGTGTTATCTGCCATGAGGCCCTGGGCAGGTGTCCCAGTGGAGGCAGAGGCTGGACCAGGACCAAAGGAATTCCTGCCGAAAAATGCCAAGCGTCCCGGATCAGATAAGCGGACAAGGAGCGCGTCTGTAGCAACAAGTCCCCGTCACAGAGTGCGCCGAATTAAAGGGACAGGGAAAAAGTCCTATTATAATAGAAGACTGTAATAAGTAATGTCATTTATAATACTGGAACTGTACTCACCGATCAGTGTCAGACATAGTAATTAACACTCCTACACCATGTGCGGTAGTTATATTCCTGTACATAGGAGCAGTATTATAGTAGTTATATTCCAGTACATAGGAGCAGTATTATAGTAGTTATATTCTTGTACATAGGAGGCAGTATTATAGTAGTTATATTCTTGTACATAGGAGGCAGTATTATAGTAGTTATATTCTTGTACATAGGAGCAGTATTATAGTAGTTATATTCTTGTACATAGGAGCAGTATTATAGTAGTTATATTCTTGTACATAGGGAGCAGTATTATAGTAGTTATATTCTTGTACATAGGAGGCAGTATTATAGTAGTTATATTCCAGTACATAGGAGCAGTATTATAGTAGTTATATTCTTGTACATAGGAGGCAGTATTATAGTAGTTATATTCTTGTACATAGGAGGCAGTATTATAGTAGTTATATTCTTGTACATAGGAGGCAGTATTATAGTAGTTATATTCCTGTACATAGGAGCAGTATTATAGTAGTTATATTCTTGTACATAGGAGCAGTATTATAGTAGTTATATTCTTGTACATAGGAGCAGTATTATAGTAGTTATATTCTTGTACATAGGAGCAGTATTATAGTAGTTATATTCTTGTACATAGGAGGCAGTATTATAGTAGTTATATTCTTGTACATAGGAGGCAGTATTATAGTAGTTATATTCTTGTACATAGGAGCAGTATTATAGTAGTTATATTCTTTGCCAATTTTCTTTTATTAAGCAAATGAGCATATAAGAAACGACCATAAAGCATACCAAATGCCTGTCAGCAGTTACAAGCAAAGAAGAATAATAACACATATGTTGGGAACATAAGACATGAAATCTATAGCATTCTCAAGTAAAGGTAACATCGTCGTACCGGAGGTGTCTCAGACTCATCATCAAAAAGGTGTTGCACAAATCAGCGACCAAGGCCGCACAGTACAGAGAACCGCGGGTATACGATATAAGCATAGTACACATATTATTGATAGAACGGGTCTAAAGTTATAACATCAAACCAAAAGACAGATAAGGACAGAACAATACAGGGGTGACAATGTAGAAGAAGACAGCTATAGTAGTTATATTCTTGTACATAGGAGCAGTATTATAGTAGTTATATTCTTGTACATAGGAGGCAGTATTATAGTAGTTATATTCTTGTACATAGGAGCAGTATTATAGTAGATATATTCTTGTACATAGGAGCAGTATTATAGTAGATATATTCTTGTACATAGGAGCAGTATTATAGTAGTTATATTCTTTTACGTAGGAGCAGTATTATAGTAGTGATATTCCTGTACATAGATGGCAGTATTATAGTAGATATATTCTTGTACATAGGAGCAGTATTATAGTAGTTATATTCTTGTACATAGGAGCAGTATTATAGTAGTTATATTCTTGTACATAGGAGCAGTATTATAGTAGTTATATTCTTGTACATAGGAGCAGTATTATAGTAGTTATATTCTTGTACATAGGAGCAGTATTATAGTAGTTATATTCTTGTACATAGGAGCAGTATTATAGTAGTTATATTCTTGTACATAGATGGCAGTATTATAGTAGTTATATTCTTGTACATAGGAGGCAGTATTATAGTAGTTATATTCTTGTACATAGGAGCAGTATTACAGTAGTGATATTCTTGTACATAGGAGCAGTATTATAGTAGTTATATTCTTGTACATAGTAGCAGTATTATACTAGTTATATTCTTGTACATAGGAGGCAGTATTATAGTAGTTATATTCCTGTACATAGGAGCAGTATTATAGCAGTTATACTCTTGTACATAGATGGCAGTATTATAGTAGTTCTAGTGTCTCTCACTTTCCTTTTCTCGTTATCTCAAACACTTTTTCCTCTAATCAAAACAAGAAATCTTCTTTCGTTGCCAACTTCTTTTCTTGCACCGAGATGATTATTTGCCGGAAGAAACACGCGGGGCTTTTCTAGTTTATTCAGAAGATTATGGACGTTTCTAAGCTATGAGGAAATGGTCACGATTCTCTGCAAGACACAAAGAATTTGGGAAGGAAGTCCATGGAGGGGGAGACTGGCGGTTTTGTAATCTCGATTCTGACAACGGTCGGTTCTCCTTTGCCTCCCAGGTTGTTCGATGGATGTGGGGAGGTAGCGGACACCTGGAGGGGGGGCAGTTGTTAACTTCCCTTCTCCATTTTTTTGGCCTAGAAAATTAACAAGACACTTTTTGGGACTTTCTAGCGGTCTCCGATAATATTGTGCGATTTATGTTTTATGCCATCCTTTCCACTTGGGAACATAAATGATGGCGAAACATACCGCGCGATCCACGCACCTCCCGAGCGCCAGATGATTTAACTCCTTGCACGCCGGACCCGCCGATCCAATTCTGGATTCATGCAGTCGTTTTTCACTCCAGGCGCATGTCTTATCCTTAATTATGTGCATCATCGGACAGCACGGGTGGACTCGAAGATGGACGTAAAACAGTGGACTTCGGAAATGACCCCCACTATGTTTTGCCCGTACAGCGTGACGATGGGTGGACTTCTCATGACCAGGCTCCACGTGGACGATGTATAGGGGCGACTTGTAATAGACGCCGATGCAGCGTCCAACCATCATAGATAAGTGACCCCCAGCAGAGGAAACCCCTCCCGAACCCCCCCAGGAATGGGCGGATGTCAGGGTGGAAGCAAAACAACCGTCAGGAGTTAGTGCAGGGTCCCGGGCGGGGAAATATTTCAGGGGTTTCTAGAAAAATCACAAACGCAGCTCTTAGCTATGAAGACGGCTAATGTTATCTGATTATTACGTCAAGTTACTATAAATGTCCAGCAGTGACCCCCCCCCCCCCCATAGAGCGCTGCAATACTCTGCTCATAGTCAGTGCATGACGCCACCTAGTGGCCTGCAAAAGGTGAAATACAAAATGACTGAAAATCTATATATTCTAATGCAGGGGTAGGCAACCTTGGCACTCCAGCTGTTGAGAAACTACAACTCCCAGCATGCATTATTGCTCTGCTCCTCTCAGAACACACATAGAAATGAATGGAGCATGCTGGGAATTGTAGTTTCACAACAGCTGGGAGCCGAATGTTGCTGACCCCTGTTCTAATGTGCGATACTGTCCTGTGTGTATCTAATCCTATGTGATACTGTCTGCTGAGCTGTGTATCTAATCCTATCCTGTGTGATACAGTCTGCTGAGCTATGTATCTAATCCTATCCTGTGTGATACTGTCTGCTGAGCTGTGTATCTAATCCTATCCTGTGTGATACTGTCTGCTGAGCTATGTATCTAATCCTATCCTGTGTGATACTGTCTGCTGAGCTGTATATCTAATCCTATCCTGTGTGATACTGTCTGCTGAGCTATGTATCTAATCCTATCCTGTGTGATACTGTCTGCTGAGCTGTGTATCGAACACTGTCCTGTGTGATACTGTCTGCTGAGCTGTGTATCTAATCCTTTCCTGTGTGATACTGTCTGCTGAGCTGTGTATCTAATCCTATCCTGTGTGATACTGTCTGCTGAGCTGTGTATCTAATCCTATCCTGTGTGATACTGTCTGCTGAGCTGTGTATCTAATTCTATCCTGTGTGATACTGTCTGCTGAGCTGTGTATCTAATCCTTTCCTGTGTGATACTGTCTGCTGAGCTGTGTATCTAATCCTATCCTGTGTGATACAGTCTGCTGAGCTGTGTATCTAATCCTATCCTGTGTGATACAGTCTGCTGAGCTGTGTATCTAATTCTATCCTGTGTGATACTGTCTGCTGAGCTATGTATCTAATCCTATCCTGTGTGATACTGTCTGCTGAGCTGTGTATCTAATCCTATCCTGTGTGATACTGTCTGCTGAGCTATGTATCTAATCCTATCCTGTGTGATACTGTCTGCTGAGCTGTGTATCTAATCCTATCCTGTGTGATACTGTCTGCTGAGCTGTGTATCTAATCCTATCCTGTGTGATACTGTCTGCTGAGCTATGTATCTAATTCCTATCCTGTGTGATACTGTCTGCTGAGCTGTGTATCTAATCCTATCCTGTGTGATACTGTCTGCTGAGCTGTGTATCTAATCCTATCCTGTGTGATACTGTCTGCTGAGCTGTGTATCTAATTCTATCCTGTGTGATACTGTCTGCTGAGCTGTGTATCTAACCCTATCCTATGTGATACTGTCTGCTGAGCTGTGTATCTAACCCTCTTCTGTTAGATACATGTTCATCAGTGGGTTTGTTCTCCGGTTCCCTTTTCTCGGTCGTTTATTATAGTCAGGTTCGGCTCGTTGCGCTCTGAGGCCGCCGTCGTATACTCACTGGTCACTTCTGCCTTTTGAGAGGAACTGGATCCTAAAGTCACCTGCATAAGACGGGAAATCAGAGCTCATCTTCACTTCTGTAGAGATTGAAAAGAAAAAAACGTCCTGCACACAACCTGTAACTTGTCATGCAACGTCAGGGTCTATTTAAAGGGCCGGTAACCCCGACATTTCTGAAAATCATAAGATTAGCGGCAGATATCAGTCACATAGAGAGGGTTCTCAGAACTGGAGATATGAGACAGAGCAGTGATACGGGGGTCTCCATTAGAAAGCACTACAGTCATCCTCTCCCCTGAAATGGCTGATAACAGGGAGCAATAGCCTGTATTCTCCTGTCCTACAGTCATCCTCTCCCCTGAAATGGCTGATAACAGGGAGCAATAGGCTGTATTCTCCTGTCCTACAGTCATCCTCTCCCCTGAAATGGCTGATATCAGGGGGCAATAGACTGTATTCTCCTGTCCTACAGTCATCCTCTCCCCTGAAATGGCTGATAACAGGGAGCAATAGACTGTATTCTCCTGTCCTACAGTCATCCTCTCCCCTGAAATGGCTGATAACAGGGAGCAATTGGCTGTATTCTCCTGTCCTACAGTCATCCTCTCCCCTGAAATGGCTGATAACAGGGAGCAATAGACTGTATTCTCCTGTCCTACAGTCATCCTCTCCCCTGAAATGGCTGATAACAGGGGGCAATAGACTGTATTCTCCTGTCCTACAGTCATCCTCTCCCCTGAAATGGCTGATAACAGGGGCAATAGACTGTATTCTCCTGTCCTACAGTCATCCTCTCCCCTGAAATGGCTGATAACAGGGGGCAATAGACTGTATTCTCCTGTCCTACAGTCATCCTCTCCCTGAAATGGCTGATAACAGGGGGCAATAGACTGTATTCTCCTGTCCTACAGTCATCCTCTCCCTGAAATGGCTGATAACAGGGGCAATAGACTGTATTCTCCTGTCCTACAGTCATCCTCTCCCTGAAATGGCTGATAACAGGGAGCAATAGACTGTATTCTCCTGTCCTACAGTCATCCTCTCCCCTGAAATGGCTGATAACAGGGGCAATAGACTGTATTCTCCTGTCCTACAGTCATCCTCTCCCCTGAAATGGCTGATAACAGGGGCAATAGACTGTATTCTCCTGTCCTACAGTCATCCTCTCCCCTGAAATGGCTGATAACAGGGAGCAATAGACTGTATTCTCCTGTCCTACAGTCATCCTCTCCCTGAAATGGCTGATAACAGGGAGCAATAGACTGTATTCTCCTGTCCTACAGTCATCCTCTCCCCTGAAATGGCTGATAACAGGGGGCAATAGACTGTATTCTCCTGTCCTACAGTCATCCTCTCCCCTGAAATGGCTGATAACAGGGGGCAATAGACTGTATTCTCCTGTCCTACAGTCATCCTCTCCCCTGAAATGGCTGATAACAGGGGGCAATAGACTGTATTCTCCTGTCCTACAGTCATCCTCTCCCCTGAAATGGCTGATAACAGGGGCAATAGACTGTATTCTCCTGTCCTACAGTCATCCTCTCCCTGAAATGGCTGATAACAGGGGCAATAGACTGTATTCTCCTGTCCTACAGTCATCCTCTCCCCTGAAATGGCTGATAACAGGGGCAATAGACTGTATTCTCCTGTCCTACAGTCATCCTCTCCCCTGAAATGGCTGATAACAGGGGCAATAGACTGTATTCTCCTGTCCTACAGTCATCCTCTCCCCTGAAATGGCTGATAACAGGGGGCAATAGACTGTATTCTCCTGTCCTACAGTCATCCTCTCCCCTGAAATGGCTGATAACAGGGAGCAATAGACTGTATTCTCCTGTCCTACAGTCATCCTCTCCCCTGAAATGGCTGATAACAGGGGGTAATAGACTGTATTCTCCAGTCCTACAGTCATCCTCTCCCCTGAAATGGCTGATAACAGGACGCAATAGACTGTATTCTCCTGTCCTACAGTCATCCTCTCCCCTGTAATGGCTGATAACAGGGGGCAATAGACTGTATTCTCCTGTCCTACAGTCATCCTGTCCCCTGAAATGGCTGATAACAGGGAGCAATAGATTGTATTCTCCTGTCCTACAGTCATCCTCTCCTCTGAAATGGCTGATAACAGGGGGCAATAGACTGTATTCTCCTGTCCTACAGTCATCCTCTCCCCTGAAATGGCTGATAACAGGGAGCATTAGACTGTATTCTCCTGTCCTACAGTCATCCTCTCCCCTGAAATGGCTGATAACAGGGAGCATTAGACTGTATTCTCCTGTCCTACAGTCTCCTGTTACTGGGAAGGTTGTACGAGGTTCCCCCTGTTCATTAAAGTTCCTGGTCTCCTTTATGTGGGCGATGCAATGACCTGTAGAGTGTGATGTCATGATGGGAGGGTGTGATGTCAGCTGGATGAGATGATGGCTTTCTCCTTCACATGCTGCATTCTGCAGAGGGTCCTGATACTTGGATCTGTGCTCCGCGTCCTCACAGGGGGTAACGTTTCTCTTAAACAGGAAAAGGAAAGATTTGTAGGGCAGGATCAGCGGGGGTCTCGCCGAGGCTGCGGAAATCTCCTGCTGAGTAATGTGGTTGAGTGTATACAGTCCTGGTGACATCTCATGTGCCGTCCCCTGACATTTAAAGGGATAGTTCTAAAATCTGAGTTCTAGACACCTCCTATTTTCTCACTGGAGAAGAACACGACATCTGCAGCCAGGACGACCCGAGATTAAAGCCCCTTCTGGGAGCGCCCCTTTAACAGGGCAGCACAGCAGTATTATTAATTCACTTCATGTTATGAATGCCCTCTATGATTGCACTATTGGTACCCTGTATGGCAGTATGGTTTGGGTATAATATGGTAGTATTAATGCACAGTATGACAGGATTATTATTGCTCTATGGGTGGTATTAGTAATGCTGATTATGTTGGAATGGTGCACTGTAGGACAGTATTACTGTGAATCTGTATGGTGGTAGTTTTAGTGCACTACTTTTAGCATAATCCACAGTCTGTGACGGTATTATTATTGCACCTGATATCAGTATTATTCACAGTCTGACGGTATTCTTGATGCACTGGATATCAGTATAATTTGCACTGACGGTATTATTGATGCACTGGATATCAGTATTATTCACGCACTGGATCTCAGTATTATTCAGTCTGTGACGGTATTATTAATGCACTGGATATCAGTATCATTCACAGTCTGTGACGGTATTATTGATGCACTGGATATCAGTATAATTCACACTGTGACGGTATTATTGATGCACTGGATATCAGTATTATTCACACTGTGACGGTATTATTGATGCACCAGATATCAGTATTATTCACACTGACGGTATGAGCACTGTGTGGACATATTATGTGTGTAATAATATCCTGTCTCATGAAGGTCCGTTACAAATAGTTGTCCAATCTACGTGCGTCGCCATCTAAGACCTTACTGGATTTTGTTTTGGAGCCATTATTCGGATCACGGCGGGACGACCTCCCCTCTGATTTGGGGGGTTCCGCACGAGCCTGATTCACTGCAGTGGACACCGCTGCGGTGATGAGGGAGAACGGACACCGCCCCCTAGTGTTAGTGAGGAGAAGTGCACGTAACAGCACCAACGCGTTTACCGTGGTAGTAATAACCCAGCTTTCCCAGACAATCCTGCCTCGAGATATATGGTGCTGCCTAAGGCCTTATTCACACATCCGCAAGTGTTTTGCAGGTCCACGGAGCCGCAAAACACGGACACACCGGCAATGTGCATTCCGCATTTTTGCGGACCGCACATTGCCCGAACTCCATAGAAAATGCCTCTTGTCCGCAATTGGATGCGGAGAGCACAGTGTGTGCTCTCCGCATCTTTCCCGGCCCCATTCACAGTCAATGGGTCCGCATGTATTCCGCAAAATTGCGGAATACATGCGGACTACATTGCGGATGTGTGAATAGGGCCTAATACAGCTCTTCGAGCAGCAGGCGGAGTTCCCCTTTAGGCAAGGAGAATGGCTGTATTCTTCCAGAGATGGAGACTGGAATGAGACTGAGTCGCAATACCGCACATAGGACGAGGGTGGCGCTATTTCTGTGAGAAATCAGCCTTGTTTTTGTCATTTCATACACTCCCTTTAAGGGTGGGGTTAGAGCCCCACTGTAAACCCCTAGCAGAGCCGGCAGAGCTGACTGGAAACGGGTTGTGATTCCCAGTGACGTCAGCGGCAGATGTAGCGGAGTCGCTCCTTCCTGTGGGGGTTCAGGGTCGCTCACAGCGCAGCATCATGTGCCGGTCCAGGAAAATACAGCTGCTGTCCTGACCCCAGGAATCTGCTGTCACCACACTGCTCAACTGCTTAGATACCGCCAGTTGGATACACCTGACTTCAGAGTTTCCATCTTAAAGAGCCAGCGTCCAGTCTTCGCTAAATACAGACATTGGGTGTCAAGCCCTCACCCTTGTCAAGATCTCTGCTTGCTGGCAGATAAAACCCCTCCTGACATAATGCTTACCACAGCTGTGGGTTTGCTACAATGGGATCTCTTGCATGATACATTGTAACAATTTCACATTTGGATGTCTCGACATGCAGGGCCGGCTCCAGGATCATGTGGGCCCTTGGGCGATAAATCTCAGTGGGCCCCCACACAGTATATTAACCCCACAGTGGCCCTCCATTCAGAATGACGACCCCCAGTCATCCCCCATTCAGAATGACGACCCCCAGTGGCCCACACTGGGGTTATACTGTATGGAGGGGGCACTGAGGGTCATTATACTGTGTAAGGGGCCCTCACTAGCTAGAGCTGACTGGGCCCCACAGGAAATCAGAACATACGAAATGGAGGCAATATTGGCTTCTGTCCATGCCGGCCTGTGGTTCTGTATACACCAGGGCCTGAGGCTGCACTACTGACAACTCCTCATTTCCCTTCTGACAACTGCAGTAGAATGTCCTTCCCAGCAGGATGTACATACTGATGTGGAAGTAGCCTCCTGTAAGGGGGCCATCTTATCAAGCCCAGCCCTCAGTAGTGCAGCCTCAGGATTTGTGTGGTCATCAGCCCCGCCCCTGTAAGCTTCAGAACTGCTGACCCCCACCAAAACAAGCCAAACACACAAGAGACTGAGCGCACCAACCTCATCCCGGGAGGGATACACTGAGGGGGAGCAGCGAGCGACACTACAAATCCCAGCAATTGCCCTGCGGCCCCAGCTGACGTGTATTGCTGAAGGAGGAGCTCAGCTCTCACAGGTGTGCTCTTGGCTCCAATAAAATGGCGGCCGTTGGAGGGACCTCAGTGTGCAGCGTCCGGCCTCTAGTGCAATGCCGCAGACACGCCCACAGTGAAGTCAGCGGCGAGAAACAGGAAGTGACACAGAGTGTTTGGCCCCGACACGTGCCCGGGTATGCCGGGTGCTGACGCCGGCCCTGTCGACTGGATACAACCGTAACAAACAATCAGCTGTGAGACTTCTTAGTTCTGACATGCACAAGGATGGTTCTGTTCCCCGACAGCAAGCAGAGGTTTTATAAACACCAAGAGGGAGATTTATCAAACTGGTATAAAGTAGAACTGGCTTAGTTGCAACCAATCAGATTTCACCCTTTAGGCCTCTTGCACACAAACTTTTTTTTGCGAGTGTACGAGCTGTGGGTCCGCAAAAAAAAAAAACACGGAAGTGTTTCCATGTCCGTTCCATTAAAAGATAGAACTTGTCCTATTCTTGTCCGCATCACGGACATTCATTAGGGGCCAGATGTTCAGTTCCACAAAAAACGGAATTAACACAGATGTCATCCTTTATTTTTATTTTTTTGCGGAGCGCAAAACCATACGTTCGTGTGCAATAGGCCTTATTTTGTTTAAAGAAGGTGGAATCTGATTGGTTGCTATGGGCAACTAAGCCAGTTCTACTTTACACCAGTTTGATAAATGACCCCCTGAGTTCTTTACGAAGACTGGATGTGCCCTTTAAAGGGGGTTTCCGGGAATACTCTGGTCTGTCACCGATCTGCTCCTGTAGTCACTCACCTCATGTACGTCTTCTTCATGCTTTGGGTTTTCCTCACGTCGGCCTCTCCTGACCCGTTTTCACCTTGTAAACCGATCCTGTAGGTAGCACTTCCTGTTCCTGTGTCCCACCAATCCCAGGAAGCACTTCTCCTTCCTCTGACACAGCTCTAGTCCTGCCCTTATTAATGCCCAGCGAGTTTATAGCTCCTCCCACCAGCTGGTTACATAGACACACCCCTAACGCTGCCCCGCCCATGGACATGACATCACAGGAAATAAGAGAGCTGCATGGACACGGTCATTTGACCACAGCCCAGAACAGGAGACAGAAGCAAAGCAGGTAAAAGGACCCAGATCTCCGCGACCCTGATGGTGAGGAGTCCTTTAAGGACCAGAGTGGACACGTGCCATGTCCAAGGGCCACAGGAACCCGTCTCGTGTGGTTATGTCATTGTATTTGAGGTTTGGCCCCTGTGACAGGGCCACAGAATATAGCAGAAGTCTCCAGCGGCGGCGGAGATTTTATACGGGCAGGAATGTGAAGGGAAATAATGGGAAATTGTTCTCCTGCCGAGTTGTGAAATCTCTGAATGTGAAGAGAATGAGATCATGAGGGAAAGGACCCAACCTCCCCCGACAGTGACTCACAAGGTAAACAGAGGGCCACACCCTGGAGGCAGCACGGAACCTCCTACCTCCCCGAACACAAGAGTTATCTGTAATGTCAGAAAAGTAAGGTCACCACCAGGGGGCGGGGCTGTGACAACCTCTCAGACAGGATATACAGGCAGGTTGTCAGCAGTAATAGATGTTCCTGTAGTATAAGGTGTGGATCTCATGTCTGATCACATGTCATTATATCAGTGATGTCATCAGCAGGGGGCGGGGCTGTGACTACCTCTCAGACAGGATATACAGGCAGGTTGTCAGCAGTAATAGATGTTCCTGTAGTATAAGGTGTGTGGATCTCATGTCTGATCACATGTCATTATATCAGTGATGTCATCAGCAGGGGCGGGGCTGTGACTACCTCTCAGACATGATATACAGGCAGGTTGTCAGCAGTAATAGATGTTCCTGTAGTATAAGATGTGGATCTCATGTCTGATCACATGTCATTATATCAGTGATGTCATCAGCAGGGGCGGGGCTGTGACTACCTCTCAGACATGATATACAGGCAGGTTGTCAGCAGTAATAGATGTTCCTGTAGTATAAGGTGTGGATCTCATGTCTGATCACATGTCATTATATCAGTGATGTCATCAGCAGGGGCGGGGCTGTGACAACCTCTCAGACAGGATATACAGGCAGGTTGTCAGCAGTAATAGATGTTCCTGTAGTATAAGGTGTGTGGATCTCATGTCATTAATTTACCATTACAGTCAGTGATGGCTTCACAGTTAACCCTTTGTGCGCTGTGCGGTGAAATAGACTCTGATGTCACTTTGGTCTCGAGCAGCTGTGTTTCGACATAATCCATTTTGGAAGCTGCTTTAGGCCCCTTTCACACGGGCGAGTTTTCCGCGCGGGTGCAATGCGTGAGGAGGACGCATTGCACCCGCACTGAATCCGGACCCATTCATTTCTATGGGGCTGTGCACATGAGCGGTGATTTTCACGCATCACTTCTGCGTTGCGTGAAAATCGCAGCATGCTCTATATTGTGCGTTTTTCACGCAACGCAGGCCCCATAGAAGTGAATGGGGATGCGGGAAAATCGCAAGCATCCGCAACCAAGTGCGGATGCGTTGCGATTTTCCCGCATTGTTGCTTAGCAACGGGACCCAATCTCTATTATTTCCCCTTATAACATGGTTATAAGGGGAAATAATAGCATTCTTAATAAAGAATGCATTGTTAAATGATGAGGAAGGGGTTAAAAATAATAAAAGTTAACTTACCTTAGCCACTTGATCGCGTAGTCGCGATCTGTCCTCTCTTTCCCTGCAGCATCTATGATCTAAAGGACCTGTGATGACGTCACATCACATGGCTCCAATAGTGATGGAGCATGTGATTGGTCCATGTGACCATGTGACATCATCCAAGGTCCTTAAACACTATCCTCAGGCTGTGGATAGTGGTTGAGGACCTTGGATGATGTCACATGGTCACATGGACCAATCACATGCTCAATCACCATAGTGATGGAGCAGGTGATTGGGCCATGTGATGCTGTGACATCATCACAGGTCCTTTACATCTTTCAAGCTAACGGAGAGGAGGCCGGGCTTCGGGATCAAATGGAACAGGTAAGTAATTATTAGTTTATTATTTTAACTCATTCTGCACCAGTTTAAACATTAGGGAGATGGCCAAGGGTATTATTTTACATTATAACTATGTTATAATGTGAAATAATACCAGCGGGACAATTTCTGACCCAAACATGCACTTCTGTGAAGAAGTGCAGGTTCGGGTCTGGGTACCAAAAGTGCCGATTTTTCTCCCGCGCGTGCAAAACGCATGACAGCGCTTTGCACTCGCAGGGAAAAATCGCGGCGATTCCCGCAACGCACCCGCACTGTTTGACGGAGTGCACCCGCAACGCCCGTCTGAAAGAGGCCTTAGGCTCATGGAGGCCAAAGGAAACCCCGGATTTTATGGTCTTCTTGACTCCCATTTTCCTCATCACAGTCACCGAAAGCGTCACCTTCATAGTGGCTGACTACATATCTGGTCAAATGCACAGAACAACCTCCTGGTGGAATCTACAGTACCTCATCTGCTAGTGCTGTCTGACTGTATGTCCACGATATGTCCACGGAAGCACCGTACCACTTCTCCTGTCCTGTATATATATATATATATACACTGCACAGTACCACTTCTCCTGTCCTGTATACTGGGTGTAATCCTCAGTATCTGCTCTTATTCTGTATATATATACACTGCACAGTACCACTTCTCCTGTCCTGTATACTGGGTGTAATCCTCAGTATCTGCTCTTATTCTGTATATATATACACTGCACAGTACCACTTCTCCTGTCCTGTATACTGGGTGTAATCCTCAGTATCTGCTCTTATTCTGTATATATATACACTGCACAGTACCACTTCTCCTGTCCTGTATACTGGGTGTAATCCTCAGTATCTGCTCTTATTCTGTATATATATACACTGCACAGTACCACTTCTCCTGTCCTGTATACTGGGTGTAATCCTCAGTATCTGCTCTTATTCTGTATATATATACACTGCACAGTACCACTTCTCCTGTCCTGTATACTGGGTGTAATCCTCAGTATCTGCTCTTATTCTGTATATATATACACTGCACAGTACCACTTCTCCTGTCCATACTGGGTGTAATCCTCAGTATCTGCTCTTATTCTGTATATATACACTGCACAGTACCACTTCTCCTGTCCTGTATACTGGGTGTAATCCTCAGTATCTGCTCTTATTCTGTATATATATACACTGCACAGTACCACTTCTCCTGTCCTGTATACTGGGTGTAATCCTCAGTATCTGCTCTTATTCTGTATATATATACACTGCACAGTACCACTTCTCGTCCTGTATACTGGGTGTAATCCTCAGTATCTGCTCTTATTCTGTATATATATACACTGCACAGTACCACTTCTCCTGTCCTGTATACTGGGTGTAATCCTCAGTATCTGCTCTTATTCTGTATATATATACACTGCACAGTACCACTTCTCCTGTCCTGTATACCGGGTGTAATCCTCAGTATCTGCTCTTATTCTGTATATATACACACTGCACAGTACCACTTCTCCTGTCCTGTATACTGGGTGTAATCCTCAGTATCTGCTCTTATTCTGTATATATATACACTGCACAGTACCACTTCTCCTGTCCTGTATACTGGGTGTAATCCTCAGTATCTGCTCTTATTCTGTATATATACACACCTGCACAGTACCACTTCTCCTGTCCTGTATACTGGGTGTAATCCTCAGTATCTGCTCTTATTCTGTATATATATCACTGCACAGTACCACTTCTCCTGTATACTGGGTGTAATCCTCAGTATCTGCTCTTATTCTGTATATATACACTGCACAGTACCACTTCTCCTGTATACTGGGTGTAATCCTCAGTATCTGCTCTTATTCTGTATATATACACACTGCACAGTACCACTTCTCCTGTCCTGTATACCGGGTGTAATCCTCAGTATCTGCTCTTATTCTGTATATATACACTGCACAGTACCACTTCTCCTGTCCTGTATACTGGGTGTAATCCTCAGTATCTGCTCTTATTCTGTATATATATACACTGCACAGTACCACTTCTCTCCTGTATACTGGGTGTAATCCTCAGTATCTGCTCTTATTCTGTATATATATACACTGCACAGTACCACTTCTCCTGTCCTGTATACCGGGTGTAATCCTCAGTATCTGCTCTTATTCTGTATATATACACTGCACAGTACCACTTCTCCTGTCCTGTATACTGGGTGTAATCCTCAGTATCTGCTCTTATTCTGTATATATATACACTGCACAGTACCACTTCTCCTGTCCTGTATACTGGGTGTAATCCTCAGTATCTGCTCTTATTCTGTATATATATACACTGCACAGTACCACTTCTCCTGTCCTGTATACCGGGTGTAATCCTCAGTATCTGCTCTTATTCTGTATATATACACACTGCACAGTACCACTTCTCCTGTCCTGTATACTGGGTGTAATCCTCAGTATCTGCTCTTATTCTGTATATATATACACTGCACAGTACCACTTCTCCTGTCCTGTATACTGGGTGTAATCCTCAGTATCTGCTCTTATTCTGTATATATACACTGCACAGTACCACTTCTCCTGTCCTGTATACTGGGTGTAATCCTCAGTATCTGCTCTTATTCTGTATATATACACTGCACAGTACCACTTCTCCTGTCCTGTATACCGGGTGTAATCCTCAGTATCTGCTCTTATTCTGTATATATACACTGCACAGTACCACTTCTCCTGTCCCTGTATACTGGGTGTAATCCTCAGTATCTGCTCTTATTCTGTTATATATACACTGCACAGTACCACTTCTCCTGCCTGTATACTGGGTGTAATCCTCAGTATCTGCTCTTATTCTGTATATATATACACTGCACAGTACCACTTCTCCTGTCCTGTATACTGGGTGTAATCCTCAGTATCTGCTCTTATTCTGTATATATATACACTGCACAGTACCACTTCTCCTGTCCTGTATACTGGGTGTAATCCTCAGTATCTGCTCTTATTCTGTATATATATACACTGCACAGTACCACTTCTCCTGTCCTGTATACTGGGTGTAATCCTCAGTATCTGCTCTTATTCTGTATTATATACACTGCACAGTACCACTTCTCCTGTCCTGTATACTGGGTGTAATCCTCAGTATCTGCTCTTATTCTGTATATATATACACTGCACAGTACCACTTCTCCTGTCCTGTATACTGGGTGTAATCCTCAGTATCTGCTCTTATTCTGTATATATACACTGCACAGTACCACTTCTCCTGTCCTGTATACTGGGTGTAATCCTCAGTATCTGCTCTTATTCTGTATATATGGACACTGCACAGTACCACTTCTCCTGTCCTGTATACCGGGTGTAATCCTCAGTATCTGCTCTTATTCTGTATATATATACACTGCACAGTACCACTTCTCCTGTCCTGTATACCGGGTGTAATCCTCAGTATCTGCTCTTATTCTGTATATATATACACTGCACAGTACCACTTCTCCTGTCCTGTATACTGGGTGTAATCCTCAGTATCTGCTCTTATTCTGTATATATACACTGCACAGTACCACTTCTCCCTGTATACTGGGTGTAATCCTCAGTATCTGCTCTTATTCTGTATATATACACTGCACAGTACCACTTCTCCTGTCCTGTATACTGGGTGTAATCCTCAGTATCTGCTCTTATTCTGTATATATATACACTGCACAGTACCACTTCTCCTGTCCTGTATACTGGGTGTAATCCTCAGTATCTGCTCTTATTCTGTATATATATACACTGCACAGTACCACTTCTCCTGTCCTGTATACTGGGTGTAATCCTCAGTATCTGCTCTTATTCTGTATATATACACACTGCACAGTACCACTTCTCCTGTCCTGTATACCGGGTGTAATCCTCAGTATCTGCTCTTATTCTGTATATATACACTGCACAGTACCACTTCTCCTGTCCTGTATACTGGGTGTAATCCTCAGTATCTGCTCTTATTCTGTATATATACACACTGCACAGTACCACTTCTCCTGTCCTGTATACTGGGTGTAATCCTCAGTATCTGCTCTTATTCTGTATATATATACACTGCACAGTACCACTTCTCCTCTCCTGTATACTGGGTGTAATCCTCAGTATCTGCTCTTATTCTGTATCTATATACACTGCACAGTACCACTTCTCCTGTCCTGTATACTGGGTGTAATCCTCAGTATCTGCTCTTATTCTGTATATATATACACTGCACAGTACCACTTCCCCTGTCCTGTATACTGGGTGTAATCCTCAGTATCTGCTCTTATTCTGTATATATACACTGCACAGTACCACTTCTCCTGTATACTGGGTGTAATCCTCTGTATCTGCTCTTATTCTGTATATATATATATACACTGCACAGTACCACTTCTCCTGTATACTGGGTGTAATCCTCAGTATCTGCTCTTATTCTGTATATATACTCTGCACAGTACCACTTCTCCTGTCCTGTATACCGGGTGTAATCCTCAGTATCTGCTCTTATTCTGTATATACACTGCACAGTACCACTTCTCCTGTCCTGTATACTGGGTGTAATCCTCAGTATCTGCTCTTATTCTGTATATATACACACTGCACAGTACCACTTCTCCTGTATACTGGGTGTAATCCTCAGTATCTGCTCTTATTCTGTATATATACACTGCACAGTACCACTTCTCCTGTCCTGTATACTGGGTGTACTCCTCAGTATCTGCTCTTATTCTGTATATATACACTGCACAGTACCACTTCTCCTGTCCTGTATACTGGGTGTAATCCTCAGTATCTGCTCTTATTCTATATATATACACTGCACAGTACCACTTCTCCTGTCCTGTATACTGGGTGTAATCCTCAGTATCTGCTCCTATTCTGTATATATGGACACTGCACAGTACCACTTCTCCTGTCTTGTATACTGGGTGTAATCCTCAGTATCTGCTCTTATTCTGTATATATACACACTGCACAGTACCACTTCTCCTGTCCTGTATACTGGGTGTAATCCTCAGTATCTGCTCTTATTCTGTATATATATACACTGCACAGTACCACTTCTCCTGTATACTGGGTGTAATCCTCAGTATCTGCTCTTATTCTATATATATACACTGCACAGTACCACTTCTCCTGTCCTGTATACTGGGTGTAATCCTCAGTATCTGCTCTTATTCTGTATATATATACACTGCACAGTACCACTTCTCCTGTCCTGTATACTGGGTGTAATCCTCAGTATCTGCTCTTATTCTGTATATATACACTGCACAGTACCACTTCTCCTGTATACTGGGTGTAATCCTCAGTATCTGCTCTTATTCTGTATATATATACACACTGCACAGTACCTCTTCTCCTGTCCTGTATACTGGGTGTAATCCTCAGTATCTGCTCTTATTCTGTATATATATACACTGCACAGTACCACTTCTCCTGTCCTGTATACTGGGTATAATCCTCAGTATCTGCTCTTATTCTGTATATATATATACACTGCACAGTACCACTTCTCCTGTCCTGTATACTGGGTGTAATCCTCAGTATCTGCTCTTATTCTGTATATATACACACTGCACAGTACCACTTCTCCTGTCCTGTATACCGGGTGTAATCCTCAGTATCTGCTCTTATTCTGTATATATACACTGCACAGTACCACTTCTCCTGTCCTGTATACCGGGTGTAATCCTCAGTATCTGCTCTTATTCTGTATATATATACACACTGCACAGTACCACTTCTCCTGTCCTGTATACTGGGTGTAATCCTCAGTATCTGCTCTTATTCTGTATATATATACACTGCACAGTACCACTTCTCCTCTCCTGTATACTGGGTGTAATCCTCAGTATCTGCTCTTATTCTGTATCTATATACACTGCACAGTACCACTTCTCCTGTCCTGTATACTGGGTGTAATCCTCAGTATCTGCTCTTATTCTGTATATATATACACTGCACAGTACCACTTCTCCTGTCCTGTATATATAGGACAGTGCACAGAACTACTTCTCCGGCTGCCGTGTCCTTTGTATCCGGAGGTTTGGGGAGTTGTCTTGTAACATCTTTGAAAACCCAAATATTTGTGTAACTCTCATTGTAATGTGAACCATCTGCTTTGCGCCCCCTTTGTTGACTGCGCAGGATCGGGGACACCGGGTCAGTTGGAGGGCGGCCATGTTTCTTCCGCACTTTTATCTAAGAGTCTCTGATAAGAGAAACTGCATTTGTGGAACTGCAAGTCCCAGCAGGCAAATCACCCAGTCACTGCTCTTATACCTAGACTGTCACATGTAGGACCTGGCAGTCCTTTCTAGAACTTGCAGTCCTGCCCTCTATATCATACATTTCACAGGACTGCCATTTACAGGGATCAGTTATTTGGACTCGGATTGTAACGGATGCGCATTGTCTGTTGTGTCCAGTGTCAGCTCCCGTCATCCTCTGCTTGGACCGGGTACATATTTCCCCAATAAGGATTTGGGCCTGGCACAGCTGGAGCACAGCTGCTCATAATGTCAGCACAGAGCGGGCGTCTCCCAGGAACAACGGAGAATCCTGACAGCGCAAGCAAGAGCGTAAGAACGCCAACCGCCAGCATCTGTGGCCTCTACTTCACCCCATGTCACCAGGGATGAATTGTAAAATCTGAAATAATCAGAGCAACGAAATGTGAGAAAACGGAACCCTGAGCAGAACAGAGGCCGAGAATATAATATGCCCTGTACTGTACACAGTGAGAGCTACTGTACGATCTACTCTATGTAGTGACGCCCCCTACTGAGCAATGTATGCGCTGCAAAACCTTCTGCAAAACCTACTGCTCCTATGTACAAGAATATAACTACTATAATACTGCCCCCTATGTACAAGAATATAACTAATATAATACTGCTCCTATGTACAAGAATATAACTACTATAATACTGTTCCTTTGTACAAGAATATAACTACTATAATACTGCTCCTATGTACAAGAATATAACTACTATAATATTGCTCCTATGTACAAGAATATAACTACTATAATACTGCTTCTATGTACAAGAATATAACTACTATAATACTGCCTCCTATGTACAAGAATATAACTGCTATAATACTGCTCCTATGTACAGGAATATAACTACTATAATACTGCTCCTATGTACAAGAATATAACTACTATAATACTGCTCCTATGTACTAGAATATAACTACTATAATACTGCCTCCTATGTACAAGAATATAACTGCTATAATACTGCCTCCTATGTACAAGAATATAACTACTATAATCCTGCTCCTATGTACAAGAATATAACTTCTATAATACTGCTCCTATGTACAGGAATATAACTACTATAATACTGCTCCTATGTACAAGAATATAACTACTATAATACTGCTCCTATGTACAAGAATATAACTACTATAATACTGCCTCCTATGTACAGGAATATAACTACTATAATACTGCCTCCTATGTACAAGAATATGACTGCTATAACACTGCTTTAACACTGTTTTTCTGTTACCGCTGTCGGTGTAATTTGTGGACAGTCAGTGGTACTTGGTCTCTAGGACAATATGGACTCCCAGAGGCCGAACCAGGAGGAGTTGTCATAGGGATATTGCTACAGCTGTAAATTAGTTATCCGGGAAGGTCTCTTCGTGGTCTTGGTATTTGGGGCTCCTGTTTTATGGTTGGGGCGGGGTCGTAGTTCATTGTCCTCCATTATGATACTTGTTGCCGGTTTACTGATGTCCTTCCAGAAAACTGTCTTAGTCTCGTTAACAGGCAGAAGTCGTTTCCTCGTGTGCTGTGATCTCGTTGCCTGCTCAGAATTTCCACTTTCATCTCTTTTCTACAAAAACATAAAAATCATCAAGAGTGAAATTAATTTGGCAAAAACAATCCCGGCGTCCTTTAATCGTAAGTGATGGGGTTGAGGGGCCAAGAACATCTGTCATTTCCCTGATGTGCGGGGGCGTGGATCGCGTGGTCAGCACCCTTAACTGGCCCCTATTTTATATTTTTCTGTGGCGCCAACCTCCACGTCCTAGAATGCGATCCGAAAATGGTCGGTGAGGGTCCATGCCCCAGTCTGTACGGTGAAGCTCGTCACCCCTGCTGCTCTGTACACCGCCATATGTTGGCTTTGTGCGGCCACATATTAGGGGGGGTTTCTATTGGACAGTGATCCCGTATTACAGCAGATCAGCCACAAAATTACACTTTTTCACCACAAAATGTCATTTTATTTTTTGCTGTCCGCGACCGTCTATTTTTCGCCGCCGCCGCCACGAGATCAGGTTCTCTCAGGGTCTGTTATCTTGACTGTTAGAATGTTAAATATGATATTAACCCTGCTGCAGGTGCCGATAAGAGATTTCCCGCGGAGACCGTTGTAACCGCTGATGTTTCGCTCTCGTCTTCTCTGTGGGAATCTGAGAGGGGGATTTGTTGCATTGTTAAAGCCATTTAACCCTATGATTGTCATCAGCTGCCAGCAGGATCGACTGGTCTAGTCTGAACACTAGATCTGTCCATCCAGACAGGGCAGACCTGATGAATCGATCATGTAGGAGGATCACATGTAGAAACCATACCGTGTACAGCTCTGGTCCCCGAGATCTGCGCTTGGATCCCCAATTGTAGACTAAAAATTAGTTGATCGCCTGAATCGGTAACTGTCGGGGCATCTGTATGACATCCTAACAAATACATGGTAGAGGGTGCACGGATTTCAGTGATGCAGAGTTTGCACAGTCTCGTTTGTAAGGGGTTTTCCGAGACTTGTATACCAGTGATCGGTATATAATCGGTAGAGGTCAGACATCCGGGACCCCTACCGATCAACTGATTCAGAAGTCACTAGCACTCACAACTAATCGAGCACCGCGCCATACGCTATATAGCGGAAGTGCTTGGTATCGTGCTCCGCCTCATTCAGTTCAATAAGGATGAGCTGCGCTAAAGTCATGTGACCGATGAACTTGACATCACATAATTTAGGCTAAACTAAAAGAAGGCTGTAGCGATACCGCAAACACCAGTGCCTTCTTAAACTGTTGACCAGCTTTGGACCCCAGCGATCAGATGCTGATGACCCATCCAGAGGACAGGTCGTCGGTGTAGAAAAAAACAAAACCCTTTAAGGAATCCATCTCTCAAGGCACTAAAAAGAGTGTAAATATTACTTAAGGTTTTTAGATCTACAGATGATAATGTATTCTCCTGTCCTACAGTCATCCTCTCCCCTGAAATGGCTGATAACAGAAAGCAATAGACTGTATTCTCCTGTCCTACAGTCATCCTCTCTCCTGAAATGGCTGATAACAGGGAGCAATAGACTGTATTCTCCTGTCCTACAGTCATCCTCTCCCCTGAAATGGCTGATAACAGGGAGCAATAGACTGTATTCTCCTGTCCTACAGTCATCCTCTCCCTGAAATGGCTGATAACAGGGGGCAATAGACTGTATTCTCCTGTCCTACAGTCATCCTCTCCCCTGAAATGGCTGATAACAGGGAGCAATAGACTGTATTCTCCTGTCCTACAGTCATCCTCTCCCCTGAAATGGCTGATAACAGGGGCAATAGACTGTATTCTCCTGTCCTACAGTCATCCTCTCCCCTGAAATGGCTGATAACAGGGGGCAATAGACTGTATTCTCCTGTCCTACAGTCATCCTCTCCCCTGAAATGGCTGATAACAGGGGCAATAGACTGTATTCTCCTGTCCTACAGTCATCCTCTCCCCCTGAAATGGCTGATAACAGGGGGCAATAGACTGTATTCTCCTGTCCTACAGTCATCCTCTCCCCAGAAATGGCTGATAACAGGGAGCAATAGACTGTATTCTCCTGTCCTACAGTCATCCTCTCCCCTGAAATGGCTGATAACAGGAGGTAATAGACTGTATTCTCCTGTCCTACAGTCATCCTCTCCCCTGAAATGGCTGATAACAGGGGGCAATAGACTGTATTCTCCTGTCCTACAGTCATCCTCTCCCCTGAAATGGCTGATAACAGGGAGCAATAGACTGTATTCTCCTGTCCTACAGTCATCCTCTCCCCTGAAATGGCTGATAACAGGGAGCAATAGACTGTATTCTCCTGTCCTACAGTCATCCTCCCCCTGAAATGGCTGATAACAGGGGCAATAGACTGTATTCTCCAGTCCTACAGTCATCCTCTCCCTGAAATGGCTGATAACAGGGGACAATAGACTGTATTCTCCTGTCCTACAGTCATCCTCTCCCCTGAAATGGCTGATAACAGGGAGCAATAGACTGTATTCTCCTGTCCTACAGTCATCCTCTCCCCTGAAATGGCTGATAACAGGGGCAATAGACTGTATTCTCCTGTCCTACAGTCATCCTCTCCCCTGAAATGGCTGATAACAGGGAGCAATAGACTGTATTCTCCTGTCCTACAGTCATCCTCTCCCCTGAAATGGCTGATAACAGGGAGCAATAGATTGTATTCTCCTGTCCTACAGTCATCCTCTCCCCTGAAATGGCTGATAACAGGGAGCAATAGACTGTATTCTCCTGTCCTACAGTCATCCTCTCCCCTGAAATGGCTGATAACAGGGGCAATAGACTGTATTCTCCTGTCCTACAGTCATCCTCTCCCCTGAAATGGCTGATAACAGGGGCAATAGACTGTATTCTCCTGTCCTACAGTCATCCTCTCCCCTGAATATGGCTGATAACAGGGGCAATAGACTGTATTCTCCTGTCCTACAGTCATCCTCTCTCCTGAAATGGCTGATAACAGGGAGCAATAGACTGTATTCTCCTGTCCTACAGTCATCCTCTCCCCTGAAATGGCTGATAACAGGGGGCAATAGACTGTATTCTCCTGTCCTACAGTCATCCTCTCTCCTGAAATGGCTGATAACAGGGGGCAATAGACTGTATTCTCCTGTCCTACAGTCATCCTCTCCCCTGAAATGGCTGATAACAGGGAGCAATAGACTGTATTCTCCTGTCCTACAGTCATCCTCTCCCCTGAAATGGCTGATAACAGGGGGCAATAGACTGTATTCTCCTGTCCTACAGTCATCCTCTCCCCTGAAATGGCTGATAACAGGGAGCAATAGACTGTATTCTCCTGTCCTACAGTCATCCTCTCCCTGAAATGGCTGATAACAGGGAGCAATAGACTGTATTCTCCTGTCCTACAGTCATCCTCTCCCCTGAAATGGCTGATAACAGGGGGCAATAGACTGTATTCTCCTGTCCTACAGTCATCCTCTCCCCTGAAATGGCTGATAACAGGGGGCAATAGGCTGTATTCTCCTGTCCTACAGTCATCCTCTCCCCTGAAATGGCTGATAACAGGGGGCAATAGGCTGTATTCTCCTGTCCTACAGTCATCCTCCCCCTGAAATGGCTGATAACAGGGAGCAATAGACTGTATTCTCCTGTCCTACAGTCATCCTCTCCCCTGAAATGGCTGATAACAGGGAGCAATAGACTGTATTCTCCTGTCCTACAGTCATCCTCTCCCCTGAAATGGCTGATAACAGGGGCAATAGACTGTATTCTCCTGTCCTACAGTCATCCTCTCCCCTGAAATGGCTGATAACAGGGGCAATAGACTGTATTCTCCTGTCCTACAGTCATCCTCTCCCCTGAAATGGCTGATAACAGGGGGCAATAGACTGTATTCTCCTGTCCTACAGTCATCCTCTCCCCTGAAATGGCTGATAACAGGGGCAATAGACTGTATTCTCCTGTCCTACAGTCATCCTCTCCCTGAAATGGCTGATAACAGGGAGCAATAGACTGTATTCTCCTGTCCTACAGTCATCCTCTCCCCTGAAATGGCTGATAACAGGGGCAATAGACTGTATTCTCCTGTCCTACAGTCATCCTCTCCCCTGAAATGGCTGATAACAGGGGGCAATAGACTGTATTCTCCTGTCCTACAGTCATCCTCTCCCCTGAAATGGCTGATAACAGGGAGCAATAGGCTGTATTCTCCTGTCCTACAGTCATCCTCTCCCCTGAAATGGCTGATAACAGGGAGCAATAGACTGTATTCTCCTGTCCTATAACTAGTCTCTGTCCTGTGCTCCAGGATGTACATGACATGTCAGGTAGGTGGACAGGCGGAGATGTTTTTTCCAGCAGTTTCCGCCTGTGCTGTTGCAGAGCTGAGCCTAAAATTGAACATTGCTATTTCTCACATTGAGAAATATTTTCAGAGATAAATGCACTGTCTGGAAAAATCTTTAACTGGAATCTGATCAGTTGAAAGTTCCATTGCCCCAGCAGAACAGAGTATTTCAGGAGTAAGAGGAATGTATAATCTTAACCCCTAACCTTAAAAGATCTGGCAAAGGATGGGTTAATGGAGTCGATTCGAAGTACATTCATTTAGGGGACGTCCTCCATACCACAGCCCTGGTGTCCACAGGTCCTATACAGCTGGTGGCCCTTCGGAGATTAGTGGTGAGGGCCCCTGGGCAATACTGTTCACAGGGCACTTAGCACCCCCCACAGTCATGGCATATGGCACAATGTGGCGGTTTGTGACACCGTGCCGTCATCAGGTAACAGCATGACCTTTATTCATTACAAAACACAATCCTGTGACCGATCATCTGCGCTGTGGCGGTGCCTGCGGTCACATGATGCGCGGAGAGGTGGTCTCTGCAGACCCCCGGACACATTATACAGTAACACTCCGATAGCGATCAAGAGAAGATCCAGAAATCTGCAATAATAAGCCTGACAACCCACAGACTCTGGAGTCACCAACTCATCCCGTTACCATAGTGACAATCCGTGTTATGATCGCTAAATTGTAGTCACATGGGCAGATTATATAATATAAAAACTGTGAAAACTCATCAAATTCTAATTATCAGGTAATTGTACTGAATGTAATCAAATAAGGAGAGATTGTGATTCCACTGACTGGTCAAAAGGGGCAGTATGATAGCGGTTATATTCTAGTACATAGCAGGCAGTATTATAGTAGTTATATTCCTGTACTTAGGGGCAGTATTATATTAGTTATATTCCTGCACATAGGAGCAGTATTATAGTAGTTATATTCTTGTACATAGGAGCAGTATTATAGTAGTTATATTCCTGTACATAGGAGCAGTATTATAGTAGTTATATTCATGTACATAGGAGCAGTATTATAGTAGTTATATTCCTGTACTTAGGGGCAGTATTATATTAGTTATATTCCTGCACATAGGAGCAGTATTATAGTAGTTATATTCCTGTACATAGGAGCAGTATTATAGTAGTTATATTCTTGTACATAGGAGCAGTAACTATAGTAGTTATATTCTTGTACATAGGAGCAGTATTATAGTAGTTATATTCTTGTACATAGGAGCAGTATTATAGTAGTTATATTCTTGTACATAGGAGCAGTATTATAGTAGTTATATTCTTGTACATAGGAGCAGTATTATAGTAGTTATATTCCTGTACATAGGAGCAGTATTATAGTAGTTATATTCTTGTACATAGGAGCAGTATTATAGTAGTTATATTCTTTGTACATAGTAGCAGTATTATAGTAGTTATATTCTTATACATAGGAGCAGTATTATAGTAGTTATATTCTTGTACATAGGAGCAGTATTATAGCAGTTATATTCCTGTATATAGGAGCAGTATTATAGTAGTTATACTCTTGTACATAGGAGCAGTATTATAGTAGTTATATTCTTGTACATAGGAGCCAGTATTATAGTAGTTATATTCTTGTACATAGGAGACAGTATTATAGTAGTTATATTCTTGTACATAGGAGCAGTATTATAGTAGTTATATTCTTGTACATAGGAGCAGTATTATAGTAGTTATATTCTTGTACATAGGAGCAGTATTATAGTAGTTATATTCTTGTACATAGGAGCAGTATTATAGTAGTTATATTCCTGTACATAGGAGCAGTATTATAGTAGTTATATTCTTGTACATAGGAGCAGTATTATAGTAGTTATATTCTTGTACATAGGAGCAGTATTATAGTAGTTATATTCTTGTACATAGGAGCAGTATTATAGTAGTTATATTCCTGTACATAGGAGCAGTATTATAGTAGTTATATTCTCGTACATAGGAGCAGTATTATAGTAGTTATATTCCTGTACATAGGAGCAGTATTATAGTAGATATATTCTCGTACATAGGAGCAGTATTATAGTAGTTATATTCTCGTACATAGGAGCAGTGTTATAGTAGTTATATTCTAGTACATAGGAGGCAGTATTATAGTAGTTATATTCTTGTACATAGGAGCAGTATTATAGTAGTTATATTCCTGTATATAGGAGCAGTATTATAGTAGTTATATTCCTGTACATAGGAGACAGTATTATAGTAGTTATATTCTTGTACATAGAGCAGTATTATAGTAGTTATATTCTTGTACATAGGAGCAGTATTATAGTAGTTATATTCTTGTACATAGGAGCAGTATTATAGTAGTTATATTCTTGTACATAGGAGCAGTATTATAGTAGTTATATTCTTGTACATAGGAGCAGTATTATAGTAGTTATATTCTCTGTACATAGGGAGCAGTATTATAGTAGTTATATTCTTGTACATAGGGAGCAGTATTATAGTAGTTATATTCTTGTACATAGGAGGCAGTATTATAGTAGTTATATTCTTGTACATAGGAGGCAGTATTATAGCAGTTATATTCTTGTACATAGGAGCAGTATTATAGTAGTTATATTCTTGTACATAGGAGCAGTATTATAGTAGTTATATTCTTGTACATTAGGAGGCAGTATTATAGTAGTTATATTCCTGTACATAGGAGCAGTATTATAGTAGTTATATTCTTGTACATAGGAGGCAGTATTATAGTAGTTATATTCCTGTACATAGGAGGCAGTATTATAGTAGTTATATTCCTGTACATAGGAGCGAGTATTATAGTAGTTATATTCCTGTACATAGGAGCAGTATTATAGTAGTTATATTCCTGTACATAGGAGCAGTATTATAGTAGTTATATTCTTGTACATAGGAGCAGTATTATAGTAGTTATATTCATTGTACATAGGAGCAGTATTATAGTAGTTATATTCTTGTACATAGGAGCAGTATTATAGTAGTTATATTCTAGTACATAGGAGGCAGTATTATAGTAGTTATATTCTTGTACATAGGAGCAGTATTATAGTAGTTATATTCCTGTACATAGGAGCAGTATTATAGTAGTTATATTCTTGTACTATAGGGAGCAGTATTATAGTAGTTATATTCTTGTATATAGGAGGCAGTATTATAGTAGTTATATTCTTGTACATAGGAGCAGTATTATAGTAGTTATACTCTTGTACATAGGAGCAGTATTATAGTAGTTATATTCCTGTATATAGGAGCAGTATTATAGTAGTTATACTCTTGTACATAGGAGCAGTAGTATAGTAGTTATATACTTGTATATAGGGGGCAGTATTATAGTAGTTATATTCTTGTACATGGGAGGCAGTATTATAGTAGTTATATTCTTGTACATAGGAGCAGTATTATAGTAGTTATATTCTTGTATATAGAAGCAGTATTATAGTAGTTATATTCTTGTACATAGGAGCAGTATTATAGTAGTTATATTCTTGTACATAGGAGGCAGTATTATAGTAGTTATATTCTAGTACATAGGAGGCAGTATTATAGTAGTTATATTCTTGTACATAAGAGCAGTATTATAGTAGTTATATTCTTGTACATAGGAGGCAGTATTATAGTAGTTATATTCTTATACATAGGAGGCAGTATTACAGTAGATATATTCTTGTACATAGAAGCAGTATTATAGTAGTTATATTCTTATACATAGGAGCAGTATTATAGTAGTTATATTCTTGTACATAGGAGCAGTATTATAGTAGATATATTCTTGTACATAGGAGCAGTATTATAGTAGTTATATTCTTGTACATAGGGGAAGTATTATAGTAGTTATATTCTTGTACATAGGAGCAGTATTATAGTAGTTATATTCTTGTACATAGGAGGCGGTATTATAGTAGTTATATTCTTGTATATAGGAGCAGTATTATAGTAGTTATATTCTTGTACATAGGAGCAGTATTATAGTAGTTATATTCTTGTACATAGGGGAAGTATTATAGTAGTTATATTCTTGTACATAGGAGGCAGTATTATAGTAGTTATATTCTTGTACATAGGAGGCAGTATTATAGTAGTTATATTCTTGTACATAGGAGGCAGTATTATAGTAGTTATATTCTTGTATATAGGAGCAGTATTATAGTAGTTATATTCTTGTATATAGGAGCAGTATTATAGTAGATGAAACAATTAGACAGTATAGTGCCGGAAACACTAGATTCTGATAAATCTTAGTTATGTCGGGAATAATAGTCAGAATCTAATGTCCATATGTTACTCTTTTCATGTGATCAGTGAATGCGTTTTGCTTTGTTCTTGTTATTTTCATGAATATCTGGACCTCCCGTTGTATTTATGCTATACTGTCTGTATGTCCAGACGCAGTATAAAGTGTGTGACCACCCATGATGAGAAGACTTAGTCATTATCCCCGTTTCTCCCTCCGGCTGTGATCCGTCTCCTCGTGGTCACCCACTGTGTTTTGTACGTAGCTGTGGATCCCACAGATGTTACTCGTCCTCTTGAATCCGCTGATGATGGGATGGATTATCATCTGTAGAGCAGGAACGTGTCCAGTGATTGAGATCTGACGAGGTTTCTGGGGTGCAGTAGCTTTTCTTCAAATCCTTGACGATGAGAAGCCAAACACTCATCGGGTACCACATCTCTACCTTGGACACCGCTGATGTTCCTCTTGGTAGATCCTCAGGTTTCTTTACCTTCATGGTCCGTAGATTGGCCCGTCTCAGCCCGTATGATGCATGTCCTCCACGTCTACCTCAGTAGATTGTCTATTGATGCCCGATCTTCACAGACATTAGAAAAACTGGAGTAAACCTTGCAGCCTGTGCCATGAGCTTGTTTGCATTACGCATTTCAGGCCGTTCATATGTTTGATGGATAATGATCTGTTTCTTTGCCCGGTCCGTGGGGCGCTGGGAACACGCTGATCGCCTCCAAGTTTATAAAACAGTCAGTGTTGAGCCGCTCGCTTTGTCGACTCCATTAATGGGAGCTTGTTCTTCTTACCTGAAAACATCAACATGCTGAAATCAGACTTATTTCAAGTGGTGTCACGTACAGCCTGCCCCGCCAGGGCTGCGTACACAGAACGATGCACAGCACAGTGTGCGGTTTTATACTTTGTAATGGGCCACTATAGTGTACTGCGTGGCATGGGCTCTGTGTATAGCAGAGGGCAGCCAGGAATGACGCCCTCTGCATATGCTGATTGGCAGAACTTTTTATACATTTTAGGACCACTAGGCCACCAGGGACTTGGTACTGTAAGTGCCGCTCCAGGTTCACCAGGGCACTGACTGTATAGATTGTTGACTCCCTGGTGAGCCGGTGGAATATACCACCCCAAGTGTCTGTTAATCCAATGGTATATAAATAATTAAGTGGCGGAGCTTACTGGTGTACGTACAGTGACCAGTATCTAGTAATCCCGTTCCAATGAGATCCATAGTAAGTGAAATTACTGGTCCCTGGTGACCCAGTGGTTCATAAAAAGCCCAATTCCAGATAACTGGTAATACAGATTGGTTTCTGGCAATGCTTGGTTTAAACAGACTTAGGAGTTTTCCAGAAAATTTTGCCACTCTGTATAGTATATATCTCTGGATCGCCAGGGACTGTGCATTGTGTATATGTCACCAGGGACTGTGCATTGTGTATATGTCACCAGGGACTGTGTATTGTGTATATGTCACCAGGGACTGTGCATTGTGTATATGTCACCAGGGACTGTGTATTGTGTATCACTGGGTCGCCAGGACTGTACATTGTGTATATCGCTTCGCCAGGGACTGTGCATTGTGCATATCGCTGGGTCGCCAGGGACTGTGCATTGTGCATATCGCTGGGTCGCCAGGGACTGTGCATTGTGCATATCGCTGGGTCACCAGGGACTGTGCATTGTGCATATCGCTGGAGTCACCAGGGACTGTGCATTGTGCATATCGCTGGGTCACCAGGGACTGTGCATTGTGCATATCGCTGGGTCACCAGGGACTGTGCATTGTGCATATCGCTGGGTCACTGGGGACTGTGCATTGTGCATATCGCTGGGTCACTGGGGACTGTGCATTGTGCATATCGGCTGGGTCACCAGGGACTGTGCATTGTGCATATCGGCTGGGTCACCAGGGACTGTGCATTGTGTATATCGCTGGGTCACCAGGGACTGTGCATTGTGTATATCGCTGGGTCACCAGGGACTGTGCATTGTGTATATCGCTGGGTCACCAGGGACTGTGCATTGTGTATATCGCTGGGTCACCAGGGACTGTGCATTGTGTATGTCGCTGGGTCACCAGGGACTGTGCATTGTGTATGTCGCTGGGTCACCAGGGACTGTGCATTGTGTAGACCACTGGGCACCTATATCCAGCCCATGGACCGGTATGTGTATTATTGGGCACGGTGTTCTGTCTCCTTTAAGTCACACCCTATATATATATATTCCCTAAGGATGCTGGGTGCGCCAGTGGGTGATGAGCGCAGTCTGAGAAGCACAGACGCAGCAACAGCTGAGAGTGGAATCGGGAGAGCGGGAACAGCTTGGATAATGATCTGTTTCTTTGCCCGGTCCGTGGGGCGCTGGGAACACGCTGATCGCCTCCAAGTTTATAAAACAGTCAGTGTTGAGCCGCTCGCTTTGTCGACTCCATTAATGGGAGCTTGTTCTTCTTACCTGAAAACATCAACATGCTGAAATCAGACTTATTTCAAGTGGTGTCACGTACAGCCTGCCCCGCCAGGGCTGCGTACACAGAACGATGCACAGCACAGTGTGCGGTTTTATACTTTGTAATGGGCCACTATAGTGTACTGCGTGGCATGGGCTCTGTGTATAGCAGAGGGCAGCCAGGAATAGACGCCCTCTGCATATGCTGATTGGCAGAACTTTTTATACATTTTAGGACCACTAGGCCACCAGGGACTTGGTACTGTAAGTGCCGCTCCAGGTTCACCAGGGCACTGACTGTATAGATTGTTGACTCCCTGGTGAGCCGGTGGAATATGCCACCCCAAGTGTCTGTTAATCCAATGGTATATAAATAATTAAGTGGCGGAGCTTACTGGTGTACGTACAGTGACCAGTATCTAGTAATCCCGTTCCAATGAGATCCATAGTAAGTGAAATTACTGGTCCCTGGTGACCCAGTGGTTCATAAAAAGCCCAATTCCAGATAACTGGTAATACAGATTGGTTTCTGGCAATGCTTGGTTTAAACAGACTTAGGAGTTTTCCAGAAAATTTTGCCACTCTGTATAGTATATATCTCTGGATCACCAGGGACTGTGCATTGTGTATATGTCACCAGGGACTGTGTATTGTGTATATGTCACCAGGGACTGTACATTGTGTATATGTCACCAGGGACTGTGCATTGTGCATATCTCTGGGTCACCAGGGACTGTGCATTGTGCATATCGCTGGGTCGCCAGGGACTGTGCATTGTGCATATCGCTGGGTCGCCAGGGACTGTGCATTGTGCATATCGCTGGGTCGCCAGGACTGCATTGTGCATATCGCTGGGTCGCCAGGGACTGTGCATTGTGCATATCGCTGGGTCGCCAGGGACTGTGCATTGTGCATATCGCTGGGTCGCCAGGGACTGTGCATTGTGCATATCGCTGGGTCGCCAGGGACTGTGCATTGTGCATATCGCTGGGTCACCAGGGACTGTGCATTGTGCATATCGCTGGGTCTGGGGACTGTGCATTGTGCATATCGCTGGGTCCGGGGACTGTGCATTGTGCATATCGCTGGGTCACCAGGGACTGTGCATTGTGCATATCGCTGGGTCACCAGGGACTGTGCATTGTGTATATCGCTGGGTCACCAGGGACTGTGCATTGTGTATATCGCTGGGTCACCAGGGACTGTGCATTGTGTATATCGCTGGGTCACCAGGGACTGTGCATTGTGTATATCGCTGGGTCACCAGGGACTGTGCATTGTGTATGTCGCTGGGTCACCAGGGACTGTGCATTGTGTATGTCGCTGGGTCACCAGGGACTGTGCATTGTGTAGACCACTGGGCACCTATATCCAGCCCATGGACCGGTATGTGTATTATTGGGCACGGTGTTCTGTCTCCTTTAAGTCACACCCTATATATATATATTCCCTAAGGATGCTGGGTGCGCCCGGCGGGGTGATGAGCGCAGTCTGAGAAGCACAGACGCAGCAACAGCTGAGAGTGGAATCGGGAGAGCGGGAACAGCTGCTCTTGTTTTGCGATAAATTAAAGCATTAAGTAGAAGCCGTTCTAATTAGCTCCCGAAATTAGCATAAATAAATAAATATGATGACATCACTGCGCTACAGAACACATTAGGCTACTTTCACACTGGTGTTTTTGGATCCGCTTGTGAGATCCGTTTTAGAGCTCTCAGAAGTGGTCCAAAACGGATCAGTTTTGCCCCAATGCATTCTGAATGGATAAGGATCCATTCAGAATGCATCAATTTGGCTCCGTTCAGTCTCCATTCCGCACTGGAGGCGGACACCAAAACGCTGCTTGCAGAGTTTTGGTGTCCGTCTGATGGAACTGATCCGTCCTGATCCGTCCTGACACACAATGTAAGTCAATGGGGACGGATCCCTTTTCAATGACACAATATGACACAACAGAAAACGGATCCGTCCCCCATTGACTTTCAATGGTGTTCAAGACGGATCAGTTTTGCCTATGTTCATGATAATACAAACGGATCCGTTCTGAACGGATGCATGCGGTTGTATTATCAGTGCGGATCCGTCTGTGCAGATACATGACGGATCCGCACAAGACGCCAGTGTGAAAGTAGCCTTACCAGAAAGGGACATACGACCCGATCCACATACACACCCACTGTCAGAACATGAGTGATTTCCCCCCCCCCCCCCACCAAACTCTTGTAAAAACCGTTCATACTGGAATGACATGACCCTGTGTCAGTACCAGCCATGCACAGTAGGGGGCAGCTGTGAACACCTATTTTCATTTAAATATTTTTTAACCCTTCCCCATCTTATTTATATCCCAATTCCATTAAAGAACCATCTTTTTCGCAGACTATTTTAAGGTGATGCAGTCACAGAAGTTAGAGATAAGTTGAAAGCTAAAGGAATTTTTTTATGTGCTGAAAACTGTCCATGGATCATAAACGTGTCCTTAGATAGAATGCGTCTGTTTTACACCAGCTGTGAGAATGGTCAGTGTATTGGAAGCATTACAAAAAATTATTTCTGTGCCATTACAGTCTGTAGAATTCTCTGTATCATAAACTGTTCTGCTATGTTCATTAGATTGCTCTCTGTACCATAAGTCAGTCATTAGAATGCTCTCTGTACCATAAGTCGGTCATTGGAATGCTCTCTGTACCATAAGTCGGTCATTAGAATGCTCTCTGTACCATAAGTCGGTCATTAGAATGCTCTCTGTACCATAAGTCGGTCATTAGAATGCTCTCTGTACCATAAGTCGGTCATTAGAATGCTCTCCGTACCATAAGTCGGTCATTAGAATGCTCTCTGTACCATAAGTCGGTCATTGGAATTCTCTCTGTACCATAAGTCGGTCATTGGAATTCTCTCTGTACCATAAGTCGGTCATTGGAATGCTCTCTGTACCATGAGTCGGTCATTGGAATGCTCTCTGTACCATGAGTCGGTCATTGGAATGCTCTCTGTACCATGAGTCGGTCATTGGAATGCTCTCTGTACCATGAGTCGGTCATTGGAATGCTCTCTGTACCATGAGTCGGTCATTGGAATGCTCTCTGTACCATGAGTCGGTCATTGGAATGCTCTCTGTACCATGAGTCGGTCATTGGAATGCTCTCTGTACCATAAGTCGTTCATTGGAATGCTCTCTGTACCATAAGTCGGTCATTGGAATGCTCTCTGTACCATAAGTCGGTCATTGGAATGCTCTCTGTACCATAAGTCGGTCATTGGAATGCTCTCTGTACCATAAGTCGGTCATTGGAATGCTCTCTGTACCATAAGTCGGTCATTGGAATGCTCTCTGTACCATAAGTCGGTCATTGGAATGCTCTCTGTACCATAAGTCGGTCATTGGAATGCTCTCTGTACCATAAGTCGGTCATTGGAATGCTCTCTGTACCATAAGTCGGTCATTGGAATGCTCTCTGTACCATAAGTCGGTCATTGGAATGCTCTCTGTACCATAAGTCGGTCATTGGAATGCTCACTGTACCATATGTTGGTCATTAGAATGCTCTCAGGAGTTATCCGCGGGGGAATAGCCCTTCCACCCAACTAGATACTGTAGCCTTCCACGGTGGAGTCTGGAGTCAAGGATCTTGGCCACAGTGTATTCCTCCTGGTCTTGTACTCTTACCGGAGGATATGGAGGGGGGTGGCGGCCTGGGAAGGTGTTCTCAACATGTGGTTTCAGGAGAGAGCTGTGGAAAACCGGGTGCACTTGGATGGAGTCGGGAAGGTCGAGTTGGAAGGCGGCTTCGTTGATTCGAGCCGTGATCCAGAAAGGACCCATGTATTTTTGGCCCAACTTCCGGGAGGGAACCTTTGGGTTTAGTTTTCTGGTGGAGAGCCACACCTTGTCTCCTACCTGGAATTCCAGAGCGGGTTTGCGGCGTTTATCCGCTGCCTGCTTGAAGCGGCTCTGGGCTTCATGTAGATTTTCCCGAATGTTTTCCTGTGCCTGTTGTAGACTTGCAAGGCGTTCGGCCACGGCTGGAAGTTCCCTTGAGTAGATGGCTCCTAGGATGCTTCTGTCGGGAATGATACCGGCCGGAGCCTCATTGATCTGAGAGGGTTTAGAGAACATCCTTGAGAGAGCATCCACTTTGCCGTTCTTCGACCCAGGGCGATGGGAGATAACAAAATTGAATCTGGAGCAAAACGGACTCCACCTGGCCTGTCTGGCGGTGAGTCTCTTGGCGCTGCGGATAAACTCTAGGTTCTGGTGGTCGGTGTATACAGAGATGGGATTGTGGGCCCCCCCCAGCAAGTGTCTCCACTCAGTGAAAGCATCCTTGATTGCCAGCAGTTCCTTATTTCCGATGTCGTAAATTCCGTTCAGCGGGGGACATCTGGCGGGAGAAGAAGGCGCAAGGGTGTAGGAGCATCTTTTCTCCTGAACGTTGAGACAGAATTGCGCCCACAGCAGCGTCGGAGGCGTCCACCTCGACCGTAAATGGTAATTCAGGGTTTGGGTGGGCCAGGATCGGGGCAGAGGTTAAGAGGGAATTCAGTTTAGCAAAGGCCTCCTGTGCCTCCGGGGTCCACATGAAGGGGACAGTCTTTTTTGTTAGTTGAGTGATTGGGGCGATGATTTTCAAAAAGTTCCTGATGAACTTCCGATAAAAGTTTGCGAAACCTACAAACCTCTGGACCTCCTTTTCATTCTTCGGGGTGGGTGGATCCATACTTAAGCCCTCCGGGGAATTAATGTAGCCGAGGAATTGGGTGGAAGTCTGTTCAAATTCACAGTTCTCCAGTTTAATATAGAGAGACTGTTCAGAGTTTCTGTAGCACCCTGCGGACATGTCCACGATGTTGTTCAAGGTCCTCTGAGAAAATCAAAATATCGTCCAGATATGCTACCACAAATTGGTCAAGCATGTCCCTGAGGACATCGTTGATAAAATGTTGGAAGGTAGCAGGGGCATTGCAGAGGCCGAAAGGCATGACCAGATACTCGAAGTGACCGTAGCGGGTTCGGAAGGCGGTTTTCCACTCGTCCCCTGGACGAATTCGGACCAGGTTGTAGGATTAGTGATCGAGCTTAGTGAAGACTTTTGCCGCCTGAAGTCTCTCGGAGTTCAGAAATCAGGGGGAGAGGGTACCGGTTCTTCACAGTAACGTTGTTGAGCTTTTCGATAGTCTATGCAAGGGCGTAGAGAAGAGTATTTTTTTTTTTTTTCTCCACGAAGAAGGGGGCCCCTGCAGGAGATGTGGAAGGTCGGATAAAACCTTTTTTTAGATTTTCGTCTAAGTACTCCTTCAGGGCCTTGAGTTCCGGCTCGGAGAGGGAGTATATACTTCCGAAGGGTATTTCGGCTCCAAGTAGCAGCTCAATCGGGCAGTCAAAAGGCTGATGCGGGGGCAGTTTGTCTGCATTTCTTTTGTCACAGACATCCTGGAACTCCCGATATTGAGGGGGTAAAAGTTCCTTGGTGGATAGTCCGAATATGGTAGGTTCTTCGGGCGGAGGAGGGACGGATCCACATAAACAGTTCTCAGAACAAAAGTCCAAGCGGAACCGTATGCAGCGGGCGTCCCAGTCCACCGAGGGGTTCTGGGTGGCCGACCAAGGGATGCCTAGGATCACCGGAAACTTAGGGGAGGCGATCAGGGAGAAGTGAATGGTCTCCTAATGTTCGGGTTTGATGAGGAGTTGAAGGTCAGCGGTCTGGTGCGTAACCGGCCCAGAAGAGAGCGGGTCCCAACGACTGTTTCCAGATCAATGGGGACTGCCCTGGTTACCAGTGGTATGTTGTTCTCATGGGCGAAGGTCAAGTCCATGAAATTTTCGCCGGCCCCCCGAGTCAAGCATTGCAGAGCAGGGAAGCTGGTCGTTCCCCAATGCTGATAAGGATGGATACAATAAAGTGGGACCCGGTACCTGTAGTGTCCATGGTTTCAGAGGCCAAGGGTGAGATTGTGGCCTGTTGTAATTCTCGTAATTCTGTGACGGCAATGGTTCGGCGAGTCTTATTGGGGCACCTAATAACGAAGTGCCCTGGCTCGCCACAGTAAAGACAGAGGCCTACGGCCAGTCGTCTCTCCTTTTTCAGCAGCCGATAGAGTCTTGCGCAGTGCGTTGACCTGCATCGGCTCGGTGGAGGGTTGGTGAGCCGTCAGTCATTGGAGTGAAAGGGTATGCAGGCCTGTTATCTAGGGACCAGAGTCTTTCTTTCCTTCTTTCCGCGGGGTCTCCAGTCAATCCGGATGCACAGTTGGACGAAATCATCCAGATCGTCTGGGGCGTCTACCCTGGTGAGCTCATCCTTTATTGGTTCGGAGAGTGCACGGCGAAATTGACTTTTCTGGGCAGCTGGGTTCCAGGTGGTGTCCGTGACCCAGCGACGGAACTCGGAGGTATACTCGGCTACAGAGTGTCTTCCCTGCCATAGACTGTGCAGCCTAGCCTCGGCAGTTGCGCAGCGGTTAGGGTCGTCGAAGACTTGGCTCAAGGCTGCGGTGAAGTTGTCTAGGTTATTCAGTAAGGGACTGTGGGATTCCACATATGGGGATGCCCATGCCAGGGCATCGTCAGTTAGAAGGTTGATGATGAACAGGATCTTCTTTCTGTCTGAGGTAAAGGAGCCCGGCTGCATCTGAAAGTAAATACGGCACTGGTTGAGGAACCCCCGAAATTGGCGCCGATCGCCGTTAAACTTTGATGGGAGGGGCATCCGGATGTCCGTGACCGCGCCGCGTACGTCCAGTAGTTGGTGCTGCAAGTCAATAATTTCCCTCTGTTGGATCTGGATTGCGCCTTGAAGTTGAACAATTACCTTTTGGGCAGTGGCGCCAAACTCCTGAAGTTCGGAGACTTGTTTGCGCAGGGTGGCCATCGCGGACTCCATTTCAGGGCTGGTTATTCTGTTAGGGGTGCTAGCTCACCTGCGTTGGAGAGCACGGGCAGTGTACCGGGTGGAGTCCAGTAGCGGGAGACCGCAAGGAGAAGAGGCGGGGTGGAGGTGTCCGGGTCGGCAACAGAGAGGTATATTGTAGTAGAGGATCAAGCAAGAGAGTAGTCGTGGACAATTCCGAGGTTGGCAGCAGTCGAGTTTGTTAGTAGTACCAACCGAGGAACAGCGGTAGATACAGCAGGATCAAGTTCAGAAGAACAATAACCAACGGGGGTCAGGTGCAAGAGGCTGGGCTTATAAAGAGGAAGTAGCAGGTGCAAGGAATCGGAGCGATGAACAAGGCAAGACTGGAACAAGGTAGATCAAAGAGTTCAGCAGAAGGAAAAGTCCAGAAGGGCTGGTAGTCTGGTAGTGGCTAGAGCTACTGCCTGGGACATGGCCGGTCATGGGTTTGACTCCTGACAGTCATTAGAATGCTCACTGTACCATACGTCAATTATAAGAATGCTCTCTGTACAATACGGCAGGTATTAGAATGCTCTCTGTACCATAAGTCAGGTATTAGAATGCTCTCTGTACCATACGTCAATTATAAGAATGCTCTCTGTACAATACGGCAGGTATTAGAATGCTCTCTGTACCATACGTCAGGTATTAGAATGCTCTCTGTACAATACGTCAGGTATTAGAATGCTCTCTGTACAATACGTCAGGTATTAGAATGCTCTCTGTACCATACGTCAGGTATTAGAATGCTCTCTGTACCATACCTCAGGTATTAGAATGCTCTGTACAATACGTCAGTTATTAGAATGCTCTCTGTACCATACGTCAGGTATTAGAATGCTCTCTGTACCATACGTCAGGTATTAGAATGCTCTCTGTGCAATATGTCAGGTATTAGAATGCTCTCTGTGCATTACGTCAGGTATTAGAATGCTCTCTGTGCATTACGTCAGGTATTAGAATGCTCTCTGTGCATTACGTCAGGTATTAGAATGCTCTCTGTGCATTACGTCAGGTATTAGAATGCTCTCTGTGCAATACGTCAGGTATTAGAATGCTCTCTGTGCAATATGTCAGGTATTAGAATGCTCTCTGTGCAATACGTCAGGTATTAGAATGCTCTCTGTGCAATATGTCAGGTATTAGAATGCTCTCTGTGCAATACGTCAGGTATTAGAATGCTCTCTGTGCAATATGTCAGGTATTAGAATGCTGTCTGTGCAATATGTCAGGTATTAGAATGCTCTCTGTACCATACGTCAGGTATTAGAATGCTCTCTGTGCAATATGTCAGGTATTAGAATGCTCTCTGTACAATACGTCAGTATTGACCTGTAGTAAAATCTTCTATCTGATACGATTATGTGATATATTACAGTATTCGGCATATATACCTATGTGGTGATCTTACACATCCTCTCCTCCGTTCTCCTTTTTTCTGTGTGTAGATAGGACAGAGGAGGAGGAGCCGTCACCTACTGATCGTAACATCATACAGTGCTAGACAGAGTGCTCTGTGTGATACTGCCTGCTGATCTGTGTATCTAATCCTATCCTGTGTGATACTGCCTGCTGATCTGTGTATCTAATCCTATCCTGTGTGATACTGTCTGCTGAGCTGTGTATCTAATCCTGTCCTGTGTGATACTGCCTGCTGATCTGTGTATCTAATCCTGTCCTGTGTGATACTGTCTGCTGAGCTGTGTATCTAATCCTGTCCTGTGTGGTACGATCTGCTGAGCTGTGTATCTAATCCTATCCTGTGTGATACTGTCTGCTGAGCTGTGTATCTAATCCTGTCCTGTGTGATGCTGAGCTGTGTATCTAATCCTATCCTGTGTGATACTGTCTGCTGAGCTGTGTATCTAATCCTGTCCTGTGTAATACTGTCTGCTGAGCCCTGTATCTAATCCTATCCTGTGTGATACTGTCTGCTGAGCTGTGTATCTAATCCTGCCCTGTGTGGTACGGTCTGCTGAGCTGTGTATCTAATCCTACCATGTGTGATACTGTCTGCTAAGCTGTGTATCTAATCCTATCCTGTGTGATACTGTCTGCTGAGCTGTGTATCTAATCCTGTCCTGTGTGATACTGTCTGCTGAGCTGTGTATCTAATCCTGTCCTGTGTGATACTGTCTGCTGAGCTGTGTATCTAATCCTGTCCTGTGTGATACTGTCTGCTGAGCTGTGTATCTAATCCTGTCCTGTGTGATACTGTCTGCTGAGCTGTGTATCTAATCCTGTCCTGTGTGATACTGTCTACTGAGCTGTGTATCTAATCCTGTCCTGTGTGATACTGTCTACTGAGCTGTGTATCTAATCCTATCTTGTGTGATACTGTCTGCTGAGCTGTGTATCTAATCCTGTCATGTGTGATACTGTCTGCTGAGCTGTGTATCTAATCCTGTCCTGTGTGATACGGTCTACTGAGCTGTGTATCTAATCCTATCCTGTGTGATACTGTCTGCTGAGCTGTGTATCTAATCCTGTCCTGTGTGATACGGTCTGCTGAGCTGTGTATCTAATCCTGTCCTGTGTGGTACTGTCTGCTGAGCTGTGTATCTAATCCTGTCCTGTGTGGTACTGCCTGCTGAGCCCTGTATCTAATCCTCTCCTGTGTGATACTGCCTGCTGAGCTGTGTATCTAATCCTATCCTGTGTGATACTGTCTGCTGAGCCCTGTATCTAATCCTCTCCTGTGTGATACTGCCTGCTGAGCCCTGTATCTAATCCTGTCCTGTGTGGTACTGTCTGCTGAGCTGTGTATCTAATCCTATCCTGTGTGATACCGTCTGCAGAGCTGTGTATCTAATCCTATCCTGTGTGATACTGTCTGCTGAGCTGTGTATCTAATCCTATCCTGTGTGATACTGCCTGCTGAGCCCTGTATCTAATCCTGTCCTGTGTGGTACTGCCTGCTGAGCTGTTTACCCTCGCTCCAGTGATTACTGAGTTTGTGGGTTTATTTTAGGTATTTTGGGAAACCAAATGAATTGGCAAAGTTTTCTTAAAAACTGACCGAAAACCCCAATGAGACGGAGAAGAATCTCTGCAGTTCAGTCTTTAAGAAGGTCAACGGCACAAAGTGAATGTTAATATTTGACGATCTGTCACCAGGAGATTAAGTGATAGATCAAAAACATCACCCACAATACAGGACCCCGCACATGGTGCACACAGGAAGACAAGTCATAGGAGCAGTATTATAGTAGTTATATTCTTGTACATAGGAGCAGTATTATAGTAGTTATATTCTTGTACATAGGAGGCAGTATTATAGTAGTTATATTCTTGTACATAGGAGCAGTATTATAGTAGTTATATTCTTGTACATAGGAGGCAGTATTATAGTAGTTATATTCTTGTACATAGGAGGCAGTATTATAGTAGTTATATTCTTGTACATAGGAGCAGTATTATAGTAGTTATATTCTTGTACATAGGAGGCAGTATTATAGTAGTTATATTCTTGTACATAGGAGCAGTATTATAGTAGTTATATTCTTGTACATAGGAGGCAGTATTATAGTAGTTATATTCTTGTACATAGGAGCAGTATTATAGTAGTTATATTCTTGTACATAGGAGCAGTATTATAGTAGTTATATTCTTGTACATAGGAAGCAGTATTATAGTAGTTATATTCTTGTACATAGGAAGCAGTGTTATGGCAGTTATATTCTTGTACATAGGAGCAGTATTATAGTAGTTATATTCTTGTATATAGGAGGCAGTATTATAGTAGTTATATTCTTGTACATAGGGGGCAGTATTATAGTAGTTATATTCCTGTACATAGGAGCAGTATTATAGTAGTTATATTCTTGTACATAGGAGCAGTATTATAGTAGTTATATTCTTGTACATAGGAGCAGTATTATAGTAGTTATATTCTTGTACATAGGAGCAGTATTATAGTAGTTATATTCTTGTACATAGGGGGCAGTATTATAGTAGTTATATTCTTGTACATAGGAGCAGTATTATAGTAGTTATATTCTTGTACATAGGAGCGGTATTATTGCCTGGGTATGTTTATCTGTAGGAGTGTCATCAGTAGTTGGCAGCCCCCCACAGTGACCCCAGCGTTGCTGTGTTGTGTTGTTCCCCTGTTACATGCCGTTGTTGGTTGCGGTTTAGCAGATTCTCGGCTTAGATATATAAATACTGTTGTCACCCGGTGAATGATCTCCTTGGTGACATGAGCCTCAAACACGGTGAGATGCCGCTGAACTCTGGGAAAACCATGGAAACCAAATATTATTCTGTCGTATATGAACCTGAAAAACTCAGAGGAAGAATAAAGTGTGAAACACAGAACATGTGGCAGCCGCACCGAAACCACAGATGTCAGGACCTCCGTTACTCTCGGAAACCTCGCGTATTGATCTTCTGACATCATGGACTCGCTTTCTTTGGAGTTTTAGTAAATGTTAATATTCCGGCCAAAATAACGTAACCTGCCCAGTACCGCACCTTGTTACTGGTTCAGTATGCCGTCATCTAGTGAAGACCGTGTGCCGCTGGTGTCTTCATTTCATTACATTTCCTAACTCCCTCCGATATTATTAGTGATGATTAATGATTGATTTAATTCAAGAATTAGATCAATCTCATTAATAAATTCCATGCTCTTCAATGGATCTGTGTACATAACGGGAACTGCTGCTTTATTGAGGGGGCCGGGGGGATATGACCACTACGTCGTGCCCTATCAATCCAGTACTGATCGTCAGCTGTGACTCCAGTCACATCCAAAGCTGTATTTACACTTTTAGAGGGTTACTGGACCACTGCTGTGGTAAAAGATCAAACCCCCACAATGTATCACAGCAGAATATGTTCTGTATGGGTTCAGAACCAGCGGGGGGTACTCTGAGGTCCTGAGAGCTAGCAGAAGACCAGCAGAACGTGGCACACTGCTTTAGATGTGATTGGAGTATGAGAGCTGACGTAACTAACATTTGACACGAGATGCACTTTACTCTGATGACATCACGTGTTGGTCATGTGATTGCACCACAGGTTCCTGGCACACTGTCAGGATTGTGCTTTGAAGTCATTCTTCCTTCCTGCGGAGTTTCCCTTCACAGATGGAGAAGAATGTCCTCTCTGCCTTCACTCTGACTCTTAAAGGGCATCTGTCAGCAGTTTTGTACCTAGGACACTGGCTGACCTGTTATATGTGCGCTTGAAGGCATCTGTGTTGGTGCTATGTTCATATGTGCTAGCCTTGCTGATATCCTGAGATTGCCTGGTCCTTACCATCGCCATGAGAAATGTGAGCGATTGTTGGAAATTTGCAATGTATTTATGGTAAATTTCCTGATTGCCGGTTTGCCAAGGAGTAGTAATAACTGGCCACCAACATGGACCTGTTATCAGGCCAACACTTATTAGACACCAAGCTAGGACAATTATCAGGACATTCAAGAGGGGCCAGGGATTGGGCCAAGGACGCCGGGCCAGGGATTGGGCCAAGGACGCCGGGCCAGGGATTGGGCCAAGGACGCCGGGCCAGGGATTGGGCCAGGGACGCTGGGCCAGGGACGCCGGGCCAGGGACGCTGGGCCAGGGACGCCGGGCCAGGGATTGGGCCAAGGACGCCGGGCCAGGGATTGGGCCACAGGGACGCCGGGCCAGGGATTGGGCCAAGGACGCCGGGCCAGGGATTGGGCCAAGGACGCCGGGCCAGGGATTGGGCCAAGGACGCCGGGCCAGGGATTGGGCCAAGGACGCCGGGCCAGGGATTGGGCCAAGGACGCCGGGCCAGGGATTGGGCCAAGGACGCCTGGCCAGGGATCAGTTCAACCATGTGGATCAGGTAGCAGGACAATCTTAATTAGGCCATGTGTTGCTAGTTTTAAGGTTTGGTAAAGATGCTAAAGATTTAAGGTTTCACCAAACCCAGTTAGTCACCTTCTTCCAAAGTTCTTACCTTTAGGACTGCAAGGGAGGTCCACCTGAAAATTCTTTGGTCGAGTCCTATAATATATCAACTGGTTTCTGAGTCTCCTGCCAGCTTGAAGACCCACACCATGGGTTTAAAGTCTGTAGGTGCTTGTTATAACACCTTTGACAGCGAGGTTAGGTTACCCTCAGTTCACACAAAAACTCATAACTGATGCAAACCAATGCTTCCCTATGGGACTGGTTCACATTTTCGCGTTTTACAGCGCGTTCGAACGCGCTGAAAAATGCCCGATGCATAAACAAGTACTTGAGCTTTTTTTGGGGTGTTTGTCGTGCGTTTTGGCCCATAGACTTCAATGGGAACGCGCAACACTTGTATTTTGCGCGTTTTTGACACTGAAAACGTTTGAACACACGTTTCTGAATTTGCAACATGCTGGAAAGGCCAAACTTCATGTAGACAGGGATATTTGGTCATTGGACAATGCTGCAGTCAATCACACAAACGCGCGTTTATGATTGCCAAAAACGTGCACAAAAACGCGCGTAAAATGCATGACAAAACCGCGCGGAAAACGGGCGTCTCAGAAACGCTCAGGTCTGTACCCAGCGTTAAGGTTTGGACTTGTAATGTAGCACTGCACCATCAGTATGCGCTCCTATGGTATTCCTCGCTGTCACTGAGATCTTTTCGATTCTGCCGAGTGCGGAGTTCCGGCATCTTGTAAACCACTCTTCTTGCTTATAAACATGTCATTTACAGTCTACGGCCTGCGGTGCTCAAGGAAGGAAACCGGATGGTATTGTCCTGTGTATACAAGTCGTCTCCTGTGCCCTCCAGCTTCCTGACAGCTTGTATTGTGAACATGTAATATATTGTCCTCCTGCTGTGAGAGAGGATTAGAGAGGCCTTCTCCACGCTCTGAGATGCACTGTCCCCGGCATCATTCACATGGGTCACTTATGTCAGAGCTGCAATGCTGGTGCCACATGGAGGGCCCTCCACCATACATGTCATATTCCCATACTCCATGTTTAACTTAGTTATGGATGATTATTTTCTTGTATTAGGACATGAGATGATGGATATGGGTTATGGTTTGGTAGATAAGAGAAGGATACATTGACTAGAGAGGGGTGGGTTGACTGGACGCGGTTATATCAGCTTAAGAAGATTTGTAGGTCATGTGCAGGTGAGCAGGTCATGTGCAGGTGAGCAGGTCATGTGCAGGTGAGCAGGTCATGTGGAGATAGGCAGATCATATGAAGGTGGCCAGGTCATGTGGAGATAGGCAGATCTTGTGGAGGTGGGGGATCATGTGACGGTGGCCAGGTCATTTGGAGGTGGGGGATCATGTGAAGGTGGCCAGGTCATGTGGAGATAGGCAGATCTTGTGGAGGTGGCCAGGTCATGTGGAGATGGGCAGGTTATCAGACCCATATCCGATCACCTACCTCCTATCACTATCCACTTCCTATGAGGTCACCTACGTCCTACCACTATCAATGCCATATCTGGCCACCTGTTTATTATCATTATCCATCCAATATCTGAACACCTACCTCTTATCACTATACATCTTATATCTTGACACCTACCTCTTATCACTATACATCTGATATCTGGTCACCTACTTATCACTATACATCTGATATCTGGTCACCTACCTCTTATCACTATACATCTGATATCTGGTCACCTACCTCTTATCACTATACATCTGATATCTGGACACCTACCTCTTATCACTATACATCTTATATCTGGTCACCCATCTCCAGAGTCCTATGGGACATGTTCTGTGTCTTGGTATTTTGGGCAGCAGATAATTGTGGATCTGCCCTGAGGACATGAGGAACAGACGACTCTTCAGACAACAGAGCCGCCTCACATTCACCCTCATAGGGGTCTTTGTAGAGATTGGGCTCACGTCCAAGGTCATGTACCACAATCCTTCCGTTCTCTTCCCCTAAACTGGACCACAAGTATCTGCTGTGACCGACCATTGTGTCCTCCATATGATCTAACCGGCAGTGCAGACTGGTTTTGAGGGGGGGTTTGCACCATTTTCGTCCTTTCTACTCTAAGTGACAAAAGTCTGAATGAGCGTTTTGAATGGTCGGTGACGGGCAGGAAAGAGTCACCCGATTGCCCCATCCTCCGTCCTTTCGTGTTACCACAGCTTCTGTAATCATTTCCCGCCCGTCCACTACATCCTTATACTACTCCCTGCTCATTACTGGTGCAGAGCCGAGACCATCCAGAGCTGGGATACATCTGAGGATCTCACTACACATGGTAAGGACCAGGGCCCATGCTGATGATTAGAGATCTGTGCACCTGGGCCGAGACTAGTGAGGGCTCATAGTCCAAATAGTGGTTATTACTGCTGGTCGGCTGCCACCTGACACTGGTATAACTTACATCTTCAGCATCTAAACACTATTTTTACCGCTAGGCTTGGGCTGATTTATTGCACGCTGTGTTATATGTAGGCGGTCCATCCCTATTCAAATTATTCATTCTGTTCCTTGCACCCTCAATCCCCTCCTTAATTCTTCCCTTATCGAAATCCCTGTATCTGTCCCGATGGGGGCCTGATCTGGAACGTTAAAGAGGTTTTCTGTGATTTTTATACTGATGACACATCCTCTGAGTAGGTCACCCATATCAGTCCGGCAGGGGTCCTGGGTGTCGGACCCCCACCAATCAGATACTGATGACCTTTCCTGAGGAAGGGTCATTAGTGTAAAAAGAATCCCAAGTAGAAGTGATAGTTGCAGGAGGGCACAAGTACAGTACCACCAAGATAAAGTTATCGGATGGCGCGGCTCCCTCCGCGCTGCAGACTGTCCATCCTCATCGCTTGGGTCTGTCTGCTCCCTGCAGCATGTATGACGATAACTACGGCATCCAGAACCTCTGCCAGCTCTGCCACGTAACTCGTGTTTCAGCACAACAAAGTCGCTGCCAAAGTCACAGAGTGAAAGCGAGAAATGTTATTCTACTGTTTGTGTAACTGCAAAGTGATTCACTACTTGGCGGAATGAGACCGCAGTGCGAGGAGTTGTGTACCAGCAGTCAGAGCAGAGACACCTAACCGGGCTGGTGCAACCCGGGCGTACAGCGGGTATAAGTTATACATCTTCATATATAGAGTGATATAGAGCATGCTGGTGTAACCTGGGTATCTCCTGTATATAATATATATGTACAGCTGGTATAACCTGGGTATCTCCTGTATATAATTATATATGTACAGCTGGTATAACCTGGGCATCTCCTGTATATAATTATATATGTACAGCTGGTATAAGTTATGCATCTTCATATATAGAGTGATATAGAGCATGCTGGTATAACCTGGGCATCTCCTGTATATAATTATATATGTACAGCTGGTATAAGTTATACATCTTCCTGTATATAGTGATATGGAGCATGCTGGTATAACCTGGGCATCTCCTGTATATAATTATATATGTACAGCTGGTATAAGTTATACATCTTCTTGTATATAGTGATATGGAGCATGCTGGTATAACCTGGGCATCTCCTGTATATAATTATATATGTACAGCTGGTATAACCTGGGAATCTCCTGTATATAATTAGATATGTACAGCTGGTATAAGTTATACATCTTCTTCTATATAGTGATATGGAGCATGCTGGTATAACCTGGGCATCTCCTGTATATAATTATATATGTACAGCTGGTATAACCTGGGCATCTCCTGTATATAATTATATATGTACAGCTGATATAAGTTATACATCTTCCTGTATATAGTGATATGGAGCATGCTGGTATAACCTGGGCATCTCCTGTATATAATTATATATGTACAGCTGGTATAACCTGGGTATCTCCTGTATATAATTATATATGTACAGCTGGTATAAGTTATACATCTTCTTGTATATAGTGATATGGAGCATGCTGGTATAACCTGGGCATCTCCTGTATATAATTATATATGTACAGCTGGTATAAGTTATACATCTTCTTGTATATAGTGATATGGAGCATGCTGGTATAACCTGGGCATCTCCTGTATATAATTATATATGTACAGCTGGTATAACCTGGGTATCTCCTGTATATAATTATATATGTACAGCTGGTATAACCTGGGTATCTCCTGTATATAATTATATATGTACAGCTGGTATAACCTGGGTATCTCCTGTATATAATTATATATGTACAGCTGGTATAACCTGGGCATCTCCTGTATATAATTATATATGGACCATGCTGGTATAACCTGGGTATCTCCTGTATATAATTATATATGTACAGCTGGTATACGTTATACATCTTCTGTATATAGTGATATGGAGCATGCTGGTATAACCTGGGTATCTCCTGTATATAATTATATATGTACAGCTGGTATAAGTTATACATCTTCTTGTATATAGTGATATGGAGCATGCTGGTATAACCTGGGTATCTCCTGTATATAATTATATATGTACAGCTGGTATAACCTGGGCATCTCCTGTATATAATTATATATGTACAGCTGGTATAACCTGGGCATCTCCTGTATATAATTATATATGTACAGCTGGTATAAGTTATACATCTTCTGTATATAGTGATATGGAGCATGCTGGTATAACCTGGGTATCTCCTGTATATAATTATATATGTACAGCTGGTATAAGTTATACATCTTCCTGTATATAGTGATATGGAGCATGCTGGTATAACCTGGGCATCTCCTGTATATAATTATATATGTACAGCTGGTATAAGCTATACATCTTCCTGTATATAGTGATATGGAGCATGCTGGTATAACCTGGGTATCTCCTGTATATAATTATATATGTACAGCTGGTATAACCTGGGTATCTCCTGTATATAATTATATATGTACAGCTGGTATAACGCTATACATCTTCCTGTATATAATTATATGTGAGCATGCTGGTATAACCTGGGTATCTCCTGTATATAATTATATATGTACAGCTGGTATAAGTTATACATCTTCCTGTATATAGTGATATGGAGCATGCTGGTATAACCTGGGCATCTCCTGTATATAATTATATATGTACAGCTGGTATAACCTGGGTATCTCCTGTATATAATTATATATGTACAGCTGGTATAAGTTATACATCTTCCTGTATATAGTGATATGGAGCATGCTGGTATAACCTGGGTATCTCCTGTATATAATTATATATGTACAGCTGGTATAAGTTATACATCTTCTTGTATATAGTGATATGGAGCATGCTGGTATAACCTGGGTATCTCCTGTATATAATTATATATGTACAGCTGGTATAACCTGGGCATCTCCTGTATATAATTATATATGTACAGCTGGTATAACCTGGGTATCTCCTGTATATAATTATATATGTACAGCTGGTATAAGTTATACATCTTCTTGTATATAGTGATATGGTGCATGCTGGTATAACCTGGGTATCTCCTGTATATAATTATATATGTACAGCTGGTATAAGTTATACATCTTCTTGTATATAGTGATATGGTCCATGCTGGTATAACCTGGGTATCTCCTGTATATAATTATATATGTACAGCTGGTATAAGTTATACATCTTCCTGTATATAGTGTATATGGAGCATGCTGGTATAACCTGGGTATCTCCTGTATATAATTATATATGTACAGCTGGTATAACCTGGGTATCTCCTGTATATAATTATATATGTACAGCTGGTATAACCTGGGTATCTCCTGTATATAATTATATATGTACAGCTGGTATAACCTGGGTATCTCCTGTATATAATTATATATGTACAGCTGGTATAACCTGGGTATCTCCTGTATATAATTATATATGTACAGCTGGTATAACCTGGGTATCTCCTGTATATAATTATATATGTACAGCTGGTATAAGTTATACATCTTCTTGTATATAGTGATATGGAGCATGCTGGTATAACCTGGGTATCTCCTGTATATAATTATATATGTACAGCTGGTATAACCTGGGTATCTCCTGTATATAATTATATATGTACAGCTGGTATAACCTGGGTATCTCCTGTATATAATTATATATGTACAGCTGGTATAAGTTATACATCTTCTTGTATATAGTGATATGGAGCATGCTGGTATAACCTGGGTATCTCCTGTATATAATTATATATGTACAGCTGGTATAACATTATACATCTTCTGTATATAGTGATATGGACCATGCTGGTATAACCTGGGCATCTCCTGTATATAATTATATATGTACAGCTGGTATAAGTTATACATCTTCTTGTATATAGTGATATGGAGCATGCTGGTATAACCTGGGTATCTCCTGTATATAATTATATATGTACAGCTGGTATAAGTTATACATCTTCTTGTATATAGTGATATGGACCATGCTGGTATAACCTGGGTATCTCCTGTATATAATTATATATGTACAGCTGGTATAACCTGGGTATCTCCTGTATATAATTATATATGTACAGCTGGTATAACGTTATACATCTTCTTGTATATAGTGATATGGACCATGCTGGTATAACCTGGGCATCTCCTGTATATAATTATATATGTACAGCTGGTATAAGTTATACATCTTCTTGTATATAGTGATATGGAGCATGCTGGTATAACCTGGGTATCTCCTGTATATAATTATATATGTACAGCTGGTATAAGTTATACATCTTCCTGTATATAGTGATATGGAACATGCTGGTATAACCTGGGTATCTCCTGTATATAATTATATATGTACAGCTGGTATAAGTTATACATCTTCCTGTATATAGTGATATGGAGCATGCTGGTATAACCTGGGTATCTCCTGTATATAATTATATATGTACAGCTGGTATAAGTTATACATCTTCTTGTATATAGTGATATGGAGCATGCTGGTATAACCTGGGTATCTCCTGTATATAATTATATATGTACAGCTGGTATAAGTTATACATCTTCTTGTATATAGTGATATGGAGCATGCTGGTATAACCTGGGTATCTCCTGTATATAATTATATATGTACAGCTGGTATAAGTTATACATCTTCTGTATATAGTGATATGGAGCATGCTGGTATAACCTGGGCATCTCCTGTATATAATTATATATGTACAGCTGGTATAACCTGGGTATCTCCTGTATATAATTATATATGTACAGCTGGTATAAGTTATACATCTTCTTGTATACAGTGATATGGAGCATGCTGGTATAACCTGGGTATCTCCTGTATATAATTATATATGTACAGCTGGTATAAGTTATACATCTTCTTGTATACAGTGATATGGAGCATGCTGGTATAACCTGGGTATCTCCTGTATATAATTATATATGTACAGCTGGTATAAGTTATACATCTTCCTGTATATAGTGATATGGAGCATGCTGGTATAACCTGGGTATCTCCTGTATATAATTATATATGTACAGCTGGTATAAGTTATACATCTTCTTGTATATAGTGATATGGAGCATGCTGGTATAACCTGGGTATCTCCTGTATATAATTATATATGTACAGCTGGTATAAGTTATACATCTTCTTGTATATAGTGATATGGAGCATACTGGTATAACCTGGGTATCTCCTGTATATAATTATATATGTACAGCTGGTATAACCTGGGTATCTCCTGTATATAATTATATATGTACAGCTGGTATAACCTGGGTATCTCCTGTATATAATTATATATGTACAGCTGGTATATGATATGCATACAGTATAATGCTGCTAGCCGTAATCTCTGCCCTGCTTTCCATTTTTACTTTTCCTGTCGATGTAGTGATGGAAATGAACAGAATAAAAAAATATTCTTTTTCACTCTTCTTCTTAATCCGGGAGAATTTATGTAGCCGGGGACACAATCTCCCTCTAAGCTGCGCTACAGATCTGTCCGCCGGGCGCCTCTCTGCTCCATATTTATGAAGACTCCTTTATTTGTGCTATGAAATCCATCAGGCTGACTGCCCAGCTTCATGGGACTTGTATCTTATTCTCTAGTTCACAGTAAAAGGTAACAAAATTTGGTTACAGATATTATAATTCATACAACAGACTAAAAAATAATAGATCTGAGCAAGAATATACATGTTAGAATACTGCTCCTATGTACAAGAATATAACTACTATAATACTGCCTCCTATGTACAAGAATATAACTACTATAATACTGCTCCTATGTACAGGAATATAACTACTAAAATACTGCCTCCTATGTACAAGAATATAACTACTATAATACTGCTCCTATATACAAGAATGTAACTACTATAATACTATACCTCCTATGTACAAGAATATAACTACTATAATACTGCCTCCTATGTACAAGAATATAACTACTATAACACTGCCCGTATCTACAAGAATATAACTACTATAATACTGCTCTTATGTACAAGAATATAACTACTATAATACTGCTCCTATGTACAAGAATATAACTACTATAATACTGCTCCTATGTACAAGAATATAACTACTATAATACTGCTCCTATGTACAAGAATATAACTACTATAATACTGTACTCCTATGTACAAGAATATAACTACTATAATACTGCCTCCTATGTACAAGAATATAACTACTATAATACTGCTCCGTATGTACAAGAATATAACTACTATAATACTGCCTCCTATGTACAAGAATATAACTACTATAATACTGCCTCCTATGTACAAGAATATAACTACTATAATACTGCCTCCTATGTACAAGAATATAACTACTATAATACTGCCTCCTATGTACAAGAATATAACTACTATAATACTGCTCCTATGTACAAGAATATAACTACTATAATACTGCCTCCTATGTACAAGAATATAACTACTATAATACTGCTCCTATGTACAAGAATATAACTACTATAATACTGCCTCCTATGTACAAGAATATAACTACTATAATACTGCTCCTATGTACAAGAATATAACTACTATAATACTGCCTCCTATGTACAAGAATATAACTACTATAATACTGCTCCTATGTACAAGAATATAACTACTATAATACTGCCTCCTATGTACAAGAATATAACTACTATAATACTGCTCCTATGTACAAGAATATAACTACTATAATACTGCTCCTATGTACAAGAATATAACTACTATAATACTGCCTCCTATGTACAAGAATATAACTACTATAATACTGCTTCCTATGTACAAGAATATAACTACTATAATACTGCCTCCTATGTACAAGAATATAACTACTATAATACTGCCTCCTATGTACAAGAATATAACTACTATAATACTGCTCCTATGTGCAAGAATATAACTACTATAATACTGCTCCTATGTACAAGAATATAACTACTATAATACTGCTCCTATGTACAAGAATATAACTACTATAATACTGCTCCTATGTACAAGAATATAACTACTATAATACTGCCTCCTATGTACAAGAATATAACTACTATAATACTGCCTCCTATGTACAAGAATATAAGAACTATAATACTGCCTCCTATGTACAAGAATATAACTACTATAATACTGCCTCCTATGTACAAGAATATAACTACTATAATACTGCCTCCTATGTACAAGAATATAACTGCTATTTTAGGAGACCATGAAGGGCACTTTTGCTGTAAGGACATGTCTTTGTCACGCCACTGAGCTCATCTAGTGTTTTTTCCCTGACATGGTGTGAAGACCACCTGTAGAGTTGTCACTGTTGGAGGTTGAAGGTCCGTGTCTGACATTCTCTACCAGGTCCCCGTTGGCTCTGGGTTTGCATTTCATTTTCTCAGTTACATTTCTTCCGCTCTTTCCCTTTTGTCCCCAAGGTCCATTGCTGTCAGAAACCCAACTGTGCATTTGCCAACGGTTCCTCAGTGGTGGAGCAGAGATATGACCCTGACTAGATGACATGGTTGAGACTTCCATGATGGTTCGGCTCTGGACATTATTGGCCCTCGCTCTTTTGTCGGCTCCCTCTTGGGTGTTTTCATCTTTTTCCATACAATGATCGGCGAATAAATTTTTATTACATTGCTAATCGGTGGACATGAACATTTTCCCAGTTCTTGATGTAGAATTTTGACTTCCCACATGATAAATTCTCAGCCCCCCCCCGATGCATTATATCAGGATAATAACCCACCACGAGCAAAGCTGACGCGGCTCCAGGACGATGCATTCGACCATCTAAGGACACCTTCAGATTAGTGTGCAGTAAATTGAGAGACCCACCTGGGGCTTTAGGACAGGATTCTGACTTAATTAATAACGAGGCCTCCGAAAGGTCAGCGACTACGGGAACATTAGCGTCCATGCATAATGAGCGGCTGACAAATGGAAGCTCGCTGCTCGAATCCTGCCGCAAGCGAAGCAGCAACCATCGTTTTAATCTTTTCATTCCTAAATCTTGGTGGAAATGCAAGAATTCTGTCCATAAGTTGTAGAGTCATGGGGGGGGGGTTCTTATTTCATGGCCTCGATTGCTGCATGTGCCGCCATCAGTATGTTACCATCAGAGCGCCACTGAGGCTCAGACTAAACAAACCTCTTCATTAAAGAGGTCACTGAGGTTTGGATCTGTCCATCTCCGTCTCCTGAGAACTGAAGAACTCGATCTCTGAAAACTTCCCACCGTCGTGGTCCAGAGTAGATTTTCCTTCGAGTGTTTTCAGTGTGGGATATTGTAGCGTACAGACATCTGGCTCATGTCAGGACCTCCTGTAGTGTGAGATTCAACTTCTGGAACGTGCTATAAATGATAGTCTGAGGCCGCGGCACCACATCCATGCCAACACCCCATGAGTGGTCGTCACGAGGTCTGGACTCTCTCCAGCTCACCATTGTCTACTTTTCCTTGTAGTAGCTCAGGAGACCTCATTAGACGTTCCCTACCCTCCAAATCGCCCCTTCATTCACCTCTTCCCTCCGAGACACATGGGTCTAATCTGGAGTTTGGCATCCCGCTTGCGTTGTCTGGCAGAGGTCTTAAGGATTGAGAAGATGACTGTGTCTTGTTTGTTTCTTCTTGCTCGTGTCGGGGTGAGCATGGTTTGTTGTAGGCTTGATTGTGGGACCCGAGGACGAGCCAAGTCGTACACCGTGGGGGAAATGTTTGGTAGCGTCCTCTCCTCGTTAACGCCATCGTATGTGAAATGTAGAGACCTGCATCAACCTATTCTCCTGAAGCTGAGGTACCAAGAACCTGAGGAAGCCACGGATCAGAACGTATGGCTGCTCCGGGTAATAATCCTCCCCCTGACCTGTACGTAGAGCAACCCCCCCCGGGGGTAGACGTCATACTCTCCATGTGCAGAGCAGGTCTCCGAGTTGGACCTGAAATCTGCTGCCAAGTCTTCTGCTACAATGTGACTTACCGTGATCTCCGTTGTAACCATGGAGACCAAACTGTGGTTGTCATGGTGGGAATTTCTAGGCTATATGATTTAATTATGGCGTTGTCGCCAGTCTGTTTCTGAGGTTTTGCACAAATTTTCCGTCTATGATGATTTTTCTAAATATTCCTTTTTGTGCATTTTTATTTTTAATTTTTTTGTCTTTGGTGGTGCAAGGTTGTGTTCGGGGGAAAGGGAGGGGCACGCCCACCTTAAAAGAGGTGCTGCCCATTCTGGTCTGTGGCACGAGAAGCGGCCAAAGAACTTTTTGCCGGTGCTGCTCCGCCTGCCAAGGCTTGCGTCATCCTGCCGACTACGCCAAAATGTAAAGTGACTCTCTCTCGCCACTTTACATTTTGGCGTAGTCGGCAGGATGAAGCAACCCTTGGCCGGTGGAGCAGCACCGGCAAAAAGTTCTTCGTGCTACAGACCATCTTCCCAACTGAAGAGGGCGACACTCGATAAACCAGGAGGAGGTGGAAGTGGTGGGGAGCACACCCACCCTAAGGGAAGCCTTGCCCCTCTCGATGACCCGGGTGGTGTGTGCCACCTTACGCAGGTCTGGCCTGCAACTGAGATGTGGCAAAATTGCCCAAAATGACATTGTTTTAACAATGGATGACTGGTGTGATTATTGGGCGTCCAGACATCTGAAATTCCGTATGTCAATCGTCCAAACCTGGAAGTCTAGGTTTCTGCTGGCACCAAACTATTGGAATTTGCTGCATTACCATATCATCAGACTTTACGAGCTGCTTACTGACATTGAGATGATTTTTCACACTTCTTGCCTATTTTTTTTCTACCGCCCCCCCGCGCCTTTTCGGGATCGCCGTCTCCAACCTCTTTCCGTGGAGACTTCACTGACCGTGAGCCTTTACAACCAGGAAAGTCTTTGATCCAGACATAAAAGGCTTCCCCCGGGCGCACGCCGTTGCGTCCGTCACATTCTCTTGTCGTTTTTTTATTTTTTTTGCTTTGCAGTCAGGTTTGTGAGCGCCGCTCGCTGTCACTAAACCGCAGCAGATCTGTTAATGTGAGATATCAAAAGATTCCAGCCTGAAACGCGCGGTGAGTACGGCCGTTGTCATGGAGACCTACACTATATCTGCATAGAGACATAATACTGTGTACAGTCACCAGGAAATGGCTGAACGGAAACCTCAGCCCCTGCGCCGGCCCTTTAATAGCCTCTTGTGTCGATACGAGATAAAAGCCGCCGTGACCGCGCTGAACAGGGTTGTCACCCACCGATCCTGGATGACGTAGACATCTACATTACAGAAAGTTACACCCCCCTGCACCATCTCTCTTCATGTGTCAGTCTTCACTGCACCTCTGGTATTTTATTCAAACACCCAAAAGTGGGATACAGGACTCTGACGTGCATACCGTTGTAGGAAGGCACAAAGACTGGTTTTTAGGAAAGTGGGTGTGGCTATGCAAATCAGCGTGTAGCTCAGCTCTGATTTGTCTCTCCAAATAATAATGCAGATTTAGATATTTCTCCAACTTTTATTTTGGTGTCAGTCTTTACTGCACTGTTCGCATTTTATTCACAAGCCAGAAATAGGGCTTTAGGTTCCTGCAATGGGGGAATGCACAAAAAATAAGGGTATAGTTACGGTGGGATTAATACTGCCGACTTTAGTATAGTGGGCGGAGCCATACAAATCATTCTTTATAGGCCCCTGAAAAATTTAGCTTGGGGCCACATAGTGCATGGGTGCAGTCCAGGAGCCTCCTGGGTCCTAGGACCCGTGGTCAGCTGATTATGGTATAGTGACCATTGTTTCCCCCTTTCAGGCCTCTCACAGTGGTGACTACCAACGCCACCGTCGCCATTTTTTCTTAAAGGGGAACACACAACATAAATCAGGCCGTGGTGCACATCTGTCACTTTATGGATTGTGATGACTGTTTATGGAGATGCCCTTTAAGGGACAGAGGGAGTAACTAACTTGGGGAAATGTTATGCTCCTGATCTAGTGGGTGGGGCTTAATATTGACAGGCGGGGCTAAGATAAGGGGAGTGGTATTAATGTCTAGAATTTCTACACAGTGGTGCCATGCTCCTATAGGGTAGTCTGTACTCTGTAGGGGGGCTCTATTATTTGGCCACACCCAAAGTATTTTACATAAAGGGGCGGGTGTATGCTAATATGCCTTAGAAGGGGCAGAAGGGAATGCTTCTGTCATCCACTGCTTATGTCTGGCGTTTGACTTTTCCTGCAGAATTTTCCCATTTTCGCTCCGTCATCCTCCCACGTTTGGTATTTCTGACGGTTTCCTTTTGTCGCCAGCAGCGAGGAAGTTCCCGCTTCTCTGGTGTCGATTAACGAGTTACATTTTGTTACTGTTTATGATTTATCTTTTGACATTTCCTTCTGCTTTTTTTTCTCGGCCAAAAAAGATTTTAGCAGAAGATCCGAGCCCCCCCCCTCGAAATTACTTTAACCCTTTACTATAAAGTTCAACATTTAAAGGACAACTCCTGTTTTTGATAATTTAACTTGGAGGATGCTTTCCTAGTCTAACTCAATGAGGATATTGATATGTTTTTTTTCCTTGTGCTTTTTTTTCTGCTGGGAAGCCGCTGTCTTCTAGGAGTCACTCCCAGTTTTCAGCCCAGTCCCCAGAGTTATAGGAATGTAAAGGAAATGAAAGGTTACTAAAGTCACAGAAAGGTTTTATCTTTTTTTTTTTCCAGCACAGAGGATTTCAGGAGAGGAGTGTGCTGATCTTGTGGAGGTCACAGGGTGAGAGTTACATAGTGGAAGGAGCAGGGTCCTCCCAGCAGCACAGAGGATTTCAGGAGAGGAGTGTGCTGATCCTGTGGAGGTCACAGAATGAGAGTTACATAGTGGAAGGAGCAGGGTCCTCCCAGCAGCACAGAGGATTTCAGGAGAGGAGTGTGCTGATCCTGTGGAGGTCACAGACTGAGAGTTACATAGTGGAAGGAGCAGGGTCCTCCCAGCAGCACAGAGGATTTCAGGAGAGTAGTGTGCTGATTTTGTGGAGGTCACAGGATGAGAGTTACATAGTGGAAGGAGCAGGGTCCTCCCAGCAGCACAGAGGATTTCAGGAGAGGAGTGTGCTGATCCTGTGGAGGTCACAGGGTGAGAGTTACATAGTGGAAGGAGCAGGGTCCTCCCAGCAGCACAGAGGATTTCAGGAGAGGAGTGTGCTGATCTTGTGGAGGTCACAGTATGAGAGTTACATAGTGGAAGAAGCAGGGTCCTCCCAGCAGCACAGAGGATTTCAGGAGAGGAGTGTGCTGATCCTGTGGAGGTCACAGAATGAAAGTTACATAGTGGAAGGAGCAGGGTCCTCCCAGCAGCACAGAGGATTTCAGGAGAGTAGTGTGCTGATCTTGTGGAGGTCACAGGATGAGAGTTACATAGTGGAAGGAGCAGGGTCCTCCCAGCAGCACAGAGGATTTCAGGAGAGGAGTGTGCTGATCCTGTGGAGGTCACAGGGTGAGAGTTACATAGTGGAAGGAGCAGGGTCCTCCCAGCAGCACAGAGGATTTCAGGAGAGGAGTGTGCTGATCTTGTGGAGGTCACAGGGTGAGAGTTACATAGTGGAAGGAGCAGGGTCCTCCCAGCAGCACAGAGGATTTCAGGAGAGGAGTGTGCTGATCCTGTGGAGGTCACAGGGTGAGAGTTACATAGTGGAAGGAGCAGGGTCCTCCCAGCAGCACAGAGGATTTCAGGAGAGGAGTGCGCTGATCCTATGGAGGTCACAGGATGAGAGTTACATAGAGGAAGGAGCAGGGTCCTCCCAGCAGCACAGAGGATTTCAGCAGAGGAGTGTGCTGATCTTGTGGAGGTCACAGGCTGAGAGTTACATAGTGGAAGGAGCCGGGTCCTCCCAGCAGCACAGAGGATTTCAGGAGAGGAGTGTGCTGATCTTGTGGAGGTCACAGGGTGAGAGTTACATAGTGGAAGGAGCAGGGTCCTCCCAGCAGCACAGAGGATTTCAGGAGAGGAGTGCGCTGATCCTATGGAGGTCACAGGATGAGAGTTACATAGTGGAGGGAGCAGGGTCCTCCCAGCAGCACAGAGGATTTCAGGAGAGGAGTGTGCTGATCCTGTGGAGGTCACAGGATGAGAGTTACATAGTGGAGGGAGCAGGGTCCTCCCAGCAGCACAGAGGATTTCAGGAGAGCAGTGTGCTGATCCTGTGGAGGTCACAGGATGAGAGTTACATAGTGGAGGGAGCAGGGTCCTCCCAGCAGCACAGAGTATCTTTAGCCCCGTGTATTGTGGAGGTGTTTGCGGAGTATCAGACGGGCCTGGAATCGGGGATATGTCAGGAATGTGCTCACATCACACACAATCCTGCATTGTATTCCGGAGAGAATGGGGCCATTGTGCCGGATTCCTGCTCTGCTGGGCGGATGGGAACAAAGTCCGGGCAGCCACATACCACGGGAGAGAGCCCGGCCACTAATTAGTAAGACGATTGGACGGAAGGTATTATAATGTACAGATAATTAGTGCGGAGACCCAGAGAAAGTACATGGTTCTCACTGTGAGAGTGTCTGTCTGTCTGTCTATCTATCTATCTATCTAACATCTATCTATCTATCTATCTATCGTCTGCCTGTCTGTCAGTCATCATCTCTCTGTTCTATTACAATAACATTCTCTGTCTACATTTCTGTAATGACACCAGTGCCCCCTATGGGGGACAAAAGAAAAAGCAGGAAAAACGTAAACCTTTTAATTAGAAAGTCTTAGGGTGGAAAAGAAAAGCTTTCGCCACTTGTCCGGTGAGGAGACGAGCCGTGCAGCACTGAGCTGATCCAAGGCCGCCAAGAGAGGCACGGACCTCGTCATCTCACCCGGAACAGATCCCCACACCAGATCTTCTCTGCCACGGAACGCTCCTTTAAATACATTGTATAGGCCGATGCCCCGGGCGCAGATCCACCCAGGGTGATCCCGAGGGCTCCACAGAAGACAGAGCGGGGAACTGGTCCAAGGGTCATGGAAAGAGGGTAGGGGTAGCAGTCACATCTGGAGCCTGAGGGGCCCCACAAGGCTCCATTTCTAATATTGAGGAGTATTTTCCCAGATTTTGCACTGGGACTGAATATATTTAGTGCTCTACAAGTCGAGGAAGGTTCTGTAGCTGTTAAACTACAAGAAGGGCATGATGAGAGTTGTAGTGCCACTGCAGTTGAAGTCTACTACTAACAAAAGAAATCCTCTTCATTTTTCGCTGACGATCTGCTGGTGATTAGTTTCCAGCATCTGCCGTTTCTGGTTGTCAGGATGGTCACATGACCACAGGAAATGTTTGTTCATTGCACAGAGAAAACACGGCAGCAATAAAAAGATAACGTTATCTCGCCGAGCATTGTGATTGGAAAATTCGGAGGCCAAGCACTTATCAGAAAATATAAGATCAGGCTTTAAAGGGGAAGTCCATAAAAATAATGACCTAATTGCCGAAACTTCATTATTATTATTTTCAGTGATTCTATTATTTTTCAAAAAATTCTGCCTTTATTTTTGTGTAGAATTTCATATCCATTTCAATAATTTTACTTTTCTGTTTTGTCCACAGAAACCAGGTATGATGAACCCACAGAGAATAGAAGATACAAGCCTCGGTCCTCTACCCCAGGGCTGGCAGTGTTATATGTCTCCACAGGGTCGGAGGTACTATGTGAACACCAACACAAATGGTAGGTATATTCAGAGTGTACTCGTTCACTATCTACTATAATACTGCCTCCTATCTACAAGAATATAACTACTATAATACTGCTCATATGTACAAGAATAGAACTACTTTAATACTGCTCCTATGTACAGGAATATAACTACTATAATACTGCTCCTACTTACAAGAATATAACTACTATAATACTGCCTCCTATGTACAAGAATATAACTACTATTATACTGCCTCCTATGTACAAGAATATAAGTACTATAATACTGCCTCTATGTACAGGAATATAACTACTATAATACTATCTCCTATGTACAGGAATATAACTACTATAATACTGCTCCTATGTACAAGAATATAACTACTATTATACTGCCTCCTATGTACAGGAATATAACTACTATAATACTGCCTCCTATGTACAGGAATATAACTACTATAATACTGCTCCTATGTACAGGAATATAACTACTATAATACTGCTCCTATGTACAAGAATATAACTACTATAATACTGCTTCCTATGTACAAGAATATAACTACTATAATACTGCCTCCTATATACAAGAATATAACTACTATAATACTGCTCCTATGTACAAGAATATAACTACTATAATACTGCCTCCTATGTACAAGAATATAACTACTATAATACTGCCTCCTATGTACAGGAATATAACTACTATAATACTGCCTCCTATGTACAAGAATATAACTACTATAATACTGCTCCTATGTACAAGAATATAACTACTATAATACTGCCTCCTATGTACAGGAATATAACTACTATAATACTGTCTCCTATCTACAAGAATATAACTACTATAATACTGTCCCCTATGTACAAGAATATAACTACTATAATACTGTCCCCTATGTACAAGAATATAACTACTATAATACTGCCCCTATGTACAAGAATATAACTACTATAATACTGCCTCCTATGTACAGGAATATAACTACTATAATACTGCTCCTATGTACAGGAATATAACTACTATAATACTGCCTCCTATGTACAAGAATATAACTACTATAATACTGATCCTATGTACAAGAATAGAACTACTATAATACTGCTCCTATGTTAATGTGTGATGCTGGTGTCCATTTTCTGCTGCTTCACTGTTCCCCCTTGCAAGAATGGGTATCGCGCTACTTTCTGAAGCGACCCCCTCCATTTTTATGGCGGTCTGATCCTGCTGCTCTCCTTCCTGCCACCGGCAGTCCCAGCCTTCGTGTTTTATGTGTCTTCTGCAGGCTGCATGTGCTGGTTAAAGCCTTTTCTGTAGGCCTGACAGGTTGTCGCTGAATATATAAAGCACCTTCCTCAGCTGGAGGGTGCCTGAGCTTTAGGTTCCTAGTTTACTAGCTATCCAGTGAAGGTGCATTATTCTGTCTGACTGCCCTTGTTCCGAACTGCTGCCTGATACCAACTCTGATTCTCTGTTCCCTGCCCTGATCTTGGTCCGTTTCTTGTATCGATCCGTTGCCACCTGCCCTAACCTTGGAATAGCCTCACAGATGCGTTTGAACGCTGCCTGCTGTGACCTGAGTGCGTCCCCAGAGTACAAATTTTGCCTGATCCCTTAGTGATTCGCACTGGTGTCTCTGTCCTTTGTGGGTCAGCTGCCAACTACACTAGGACTATCTGAAGAGGTAGCGACCTTGTGGCTCACCTACATACGGGTTAAAGGGTGAAAACCCGGAGCGGTTAGTCCACACCCACTGCCCACTGGACTATGAATTATTAGATGTTTACGGATTGTTCTCTATTTTTCCTCTTCTGTTTCTCATTTTTATACCTTTTGGGGATTTTGGGCTTTTTAAATGATAATTTGCTTTTGGAGAGGACTTGAGAATTTGTCGCATCTTGTTGTGGTGATGGACGTGTAGATTTTTGGTATTTTTAGGGCACATGACTGCAGGATGTCTCCTTTGATTGGATGTTGGGGGTCCGGGCTTCCTCCGTTGCTGCTCTTTCGATGTCTCCAGTCTATAAGTGGCAGCGCTGTATGTCTTCAGGTCCGTTCCGTCATCGTGGCAACCCTTCTGGGTACGCCCCCCACAACCCTCTATAACTGCTGGCTCTGTGCTTCCTCCTTATGCTGACGCCTTCAAATCGGGCCCTTCCTGACCTTTATAGTACCTGTGGCCCTACCCTGGCTTTGGGCCTTTACTTAGATCCTTTTTTTAAATATATTATTATTTCGTTTTATCTCTTTTTATGCGTAGTTGAATGCTTCTTATGAACCACATCTAGTTCACTCGAGGCCTAGCAGCCATGTGTCGACCTATGTTGAGCAGATCCCGCCACCTCCGTGACCTCGCTGCTGTGAGATGACAAGATGAATGTTGTTGTCAGCCTTTCCCTCGGAGCTGCGCTCCTGTGATGATTGAAGGCGCGTTTCACATTCGATTTCACATTAGAGAGATTATTTTTTTCCTCTTGTCATCAGCACCTGGTCTTTTTATACCGCCATTAACCATGAGCCGTGTACTCGCTCAGCCTTAGTGATTCCAAAGAAACCTGATGTGATGAGGTCAGATACCAGGCGGGGGATGGGGGGGGGGCGTTTTGTCTTAAAGAAAGTAGGAATTGCACAAACTTTAAAATCGTATGTGATAAAAGGAAGAGCGGCTGCAGTCCCTCCCCCGACCACTAGGTGTCGCTGCGCATTGATGCACCTCTGGTAATTTGTGTACTTTACAGGTCAGGAATTGCGTATACGACTCGGAGAACTTTGATAATATTCGCCGGGTGCCGGTCTCTTCACATCTGCTGTGACGTTTTTAAATGATTTTGGTGAATTATTGAAAGTCTCTTTAAAAAATTCAGCGGCGCAATCAGCAGAGCGTTGTCTTAATCCTGTGTATAAGTGCTGCATGATTAATCCCGGAGAGAGCGGCGGCTTTATTATCCGAAACGCGACATCTGTATCACATTCAAGTGCTGCCAGTGATTCCGGGGCAGGGAAGGAGAAAAGGCTCCGCTTCTCAAGTGGCTCCAGCTGAGGAAATTGCGGAGGCTGAGGTTTCAAAGAAACACAAAAACACTCGACTTCCCGGGCCTAGCAAAGAGAAAATCCTACAGGGGGCCCCAGAGGTAGCTCTGGGGCCAGGCTTCCACTCATTGGTGCTGTGCAGTGAATGATGAGATCTCGGCTGACAGCAGCAGTTATGTGAGCGCAGCTCTGGATATGACTGAAGCACCTCCGCCTCGACCTACTGTGTCATATATTGGAATAATATAATCTCTATAACCAAGTCATAGACCTCTACGGTTTCTAAGAGGCCCTTAACTCCAGTGCCCCAGCTCAATTTGCCCTCATATTACTATTCCTCAATGATCTGAGCATGGGCGGAGCATCATAATGGTTACCGCCCCTGAGGATCCTGAGATTGGGAGGAGGAGTGAAAAACACACGCCCCCTTGTAGAGGGATAAGGAGGGATTTGTGATGGAATGAATCATTTCCAAAGCGAGGAAAGGGGAGCTTTATACTTCTAGTTCTTCCATTTTTTTACTCTTCATTCCACTGTAGGTGACTTTAAAGGTCAACCCCACACAGACTATCCTCCTTGTAAATGTGACCGATGCCATCCTTCGAATTTTTTTTTATCCGCATTATTTCCACAAAAATGCTGAAGATATGCGAACCCATTCATTTCAATGGGCAGCAAAAGATGCGGAGAGCATTCCGTATGCTCTCCGCATCCGCCAATCCTTTCATTTCCGCAATGTGGAACTGTAAATAAAGTAGAGCATGTCCTACTTTTGTCCGCAAATTGCGAATCGTAGCCCCATTGAAGTGAATGGATCCGCATAAATCCGGATGACATGCGGAAAGGTTACAAAAGTCATCCGTATTTGCGGATCCGTAATTACGGATTCACAGGAAATGAAGTTACCCTGGAAACATCTTTTTTTTTTAATTGTGCTTCCAGATTTTTGCGGAAATATGGAAACACTGAAGCTATACGGAGACACTAAAAAACAAAAATGGAAGAATTTTGCAGAAACACGGATCCGCAAAAAAACGGACTGTGATTCTGGAAAGAAAAATTACTGACGTGTGAACAAGGCCTTAGCCTGAGCCGTATATTTGCTGCACTAGGTTTTTGTGTTGTAGTTTTCACAGTAAATTGCGGAGAAGAAGAGATTTGCACGATCTCTGGCGATATTTACATTAGCGCCATCCTCACCGTTGGGGCTTATTCACTTGTCGTGGTTTTTGATGCAGCTTCGGAGAAATGACTGCAGCTTGTGAATATAGGCTTAGCGGTGTTGCGGTATTTAGAAGACGATTCTCTGCTGGGGGTGGAACTTTCTAGATATTCCTGTCTGCTCTGGGGATACGGCGGAATTAGCCCGGTCGGATGGATTTAACGAGAAGCGCGCAGGGATGAGCCTTAAATTCTGTCTTTGAAGTCCAAAAAAGATCCTCTGCCAAATCATGTCAGACGCTCTGTGAAAGAGTGAAAAATAAGGGCGACCTGAGGAAAGTGAGCGCCAGCCATTAAAGGGGAACTCCAGTGAGAGTCATTCTCTCTGAAGTGATCAGCAGACAGCAGCCATAATGGTTCTCACCTATTGGACACAGCACACTCGGCACTCGGCATACTGGGAATGTAAAGATTAGGCTAATGTGAACAGAGACAGATTATAGCGTGGGCAAAAGAATCGTTTCCCTGAATCCCCCAGTACCCCATCCCCAACTACATGCGGCCCACCGTAAATCTACTTCACGGCACCAGCTGTAGTATGAATCGGGCACTGGATAATGTGGGTATTGTAGTGGTTGCTGTATTGCAGTATAATATTTGGCACTGTATGGCATTGTACGGTTATTGTATGATAGCACGGCATTGTAGTGGTGCTGTATAACAAGGGTATTATTTGGCACAGTATGGCGGTACAGTACTGTATTATAAAGACGTGTTGGGGCAGTGCTAGTCTTCATCTTATTCTTTATGTAAATTGGGTGGGTGCAAGGGGGTTTGTTAGGTCACACAAGGGGGCATAGAAGGACTATGTGGGCATACAGTATGGGGACATACAGAGGCATAGAAGGACTATGTGGGCATACAGTATGGGGACATACAGAGGCATAGAAGGACTATGTGGGCACGCAGAGGCATAGAAGGACTATGTGGGCATACAGTATGGGGACATACAGAGGCATAGAAGGACTATGTGGGCATGCAGAGGCATAGAAGGACTATGTGGGCACGCAGTATGGGGGCATACTAGGACTATGTGGGCACGCAGTATGGGGGCATACTAGGACTATGTGGGCACGCAGTATGGGGGCATACTAGGACTATGTGGGCACGCAGTATGGGGGCATACTAGGACTATGAGGGCACGCCGTATGGGGGCATACTAGGACTATGTGGGCACGCATTATGGGGGCATACTAGGACTGTGTGGGCACGCATTATGGGGGCATACTAGGACTGTGTGGGCACGCAGTATGGGAGCATACTAGGACTATGTGGGCATACAGGAACTTTGAAAGCATTCAATGACTGTAGGTATAAAGGGACATAGAACGACTATGAGGCATACACGCACTATGTGGGTATAAAGGGTTTTGGGGTCATAAAAGGACTAAAAGGGCATATATTACAGGAGCATAAAAGGACTATGTAGGCATACAAGGACTGTCATCCAGCATGAGTCCTCCAGGACTGAAAGAAGGTGGTAGTGATGGCATAATAGGGCCCCTGGACAACGGGAGGACCAACCTAGCTCTGTTTTGTTTACGGTTTACTTATGCCATGGGTGACATTATAACTCAACATGATGAGGGGCCCAGTCTGATGTTTTTGGGCCCCCTCTGACTGCTACCTTATGGAGTGCTATATGTACCGTCCTGCCAGTTGCATCAAAAACTGTACATTTTACCCCCCCAGGCAGGAGATCCACCACACAATTCATATCCTGCCTCTTCCCGCCTCTCCCGCCTCTTCCCGCCTCTCCCGCCTCTTCCTGCCTCTCCCGCCTCTTCCTGCCTCTTCCTGCCTCTCCCGCCTCTTCCTGCCTCTTCCCGCCTCTTCCTGCCTCTTCCAAATTCTTCCTGCCTCTTCCTTTCTCTTCCTGTCTCTCCTTCTTCCGCCTCTTCTGCCTCCCAACACCCCAACCTCCTGGAGGCCAAAGTCTTTATTAATGCGGTTCTCAGGGGGTTCAGGAAAACGAGGTTTACCAAGAACATAACATCCGATTTTACAACCATTGAGAAGAACTGCGACATGAGGAGGGAATCCGCTGCATTCTGCAAATAATCGTCACTTTACATATTCCTGGTGGAAACGAGCCAAATGTAATCCAATGTAAGGAGAAGAATCCCGAAACCAGCAGAAAGAGAACCAGATGTGTTTCCTGTTACTTCTCACATTGTACACACTCCCTGTAATTTCTGCCATGTCGGCCCTGTGGGCGGAGGGCGAGGCTCATGATAATGGCTTAACCCATTCACTGATGTGGAGAATGGAGGCAAAGAAAGTTTATGGGGGTCGTTTATTAAACCCTGTATCTGGCTGTGGATCCGCTGAAATTATGAAGAGGCGCCGGACTCCAGCGCCGGTCTAAATGTAAGACCGCTTCCATGCTGACTTACACTTAGATCATTTTCTATGCTTAAAACAGGTGTAGAAAATGATGAGACACGGACCTGCAGGCCCCTCTCCTTCGCCCACACCACGCCCACTCTTATAGACCCAGCATGAGCGGGGAAAAGTCGCAGACTGCGGCACAAATAACCTTTGTGCCGCAATCTGCACCAGGTATACGCCTATAGGCATATTTCTGGATAATAAATGACCGCCTACGTATTTAATAATTTCAATAACAGATGAAAATAATACCACATCAACTGTACAGGAGTAAAACTCCTATAATACTGCTCCTATGTACAAGAATATAACTACTATAATACTGCTGCTATGTACAGGAATATAACTGCTATAATACTGCCCCTATGTACAGGAATATAACTACTATAATACTGGTCCTATGTACAAGAATATAACTACTATAATACTGCTCCTATGTACAAGAATATAACTACTATAATACTGCTCCTATGTACAGGAATATAACTACTATAATACTGCTCCTATGTACAGGAATATAACTACTATAATACTGCTCCTATGTACAAGAATATAACTACTATAATACTGCTCCTATGTACAAGAATATAACTACTATAATACTGTCTCCTATGTACAAGAATATAACTACTATAATACTGCCTCCTATGTACAAGAATATAACTACTATAATACTGCTCCTATGTACAAGAATATAACTACTATAATACTGCTCCTATGTACAATAATATAACTACTATAATACTGCTTCTATGTACAAGAATATAACTACTATAATACTGCTCCTATGTACAAGAATATAACTACTATAATACTGCTCCTATGTACAAGAATATAACTACTATAATACTGCCTCCTATGTACAGGAATATAACTACTATAATACTGCCTCCTATGTACAAGAATATAACTACTATAATACAGCCTCCTATGTACAAGAATATAACTACTATAATACTGCCTCCTATGTACAGGAATATAACTACTATAATACTGCCTCCTATGTACAAGAATATAACTGCTATAATACTGTTCCTATATACAAGAATATAACAACTACTATAATACTGCTCCTATGTACAGGAATATAACTACTATAATACTGCTCCTATGTACAGGAATATAACTACTATAATACTGCTCCCTATGTACAGGAATATAACTACTATAATACTGCTCCCTATGTACAGGAATATAACTACTATAATACTGCCTCCTATGTACAAGAATATAACTGCTATAATACAGCTCCTATGTACAGGAATATAACTACTATAATACTGCTCCTATGTACAAGAATATAACTACTATAATACTGCCTCCTATGTACAGGAATATAACTACTATAATACTGCTCCTATGTACAAGAATATAACTACTATAATACTGCCTCCTATGTACAGGAATATAACTACTATAATACTGCCTCCTATGTACAGGAATATAACTACTATAATACTGCACCTATGTACAAGAATATAACTACTATAATACTGCCTCCTATGTACAGGAATATAACTACTATAATACTGCCTCCTATGTACAGGAATATAACTACTATAATACTGCCTCCTATGTACAGGAATATAACTACTATAATACTGCCTCCTATGTACAGGAATATAACTACTATAATACTGCTCCTATGTACAAGAATATAACTACTATAATACTGCTCCTATGTACAAGAATATAACTACTATAATACTGCCTCCTATGTACAAGAATATAACTACTATAATACTGCTGCTATGTACAGGAATATAACTACTATAATACTGCCTCCTATGTACAAGAATATAACTACTATAATACTGCTGCTATGTACAGGAATATAACTGCTATATCTTCCATATACATTGTGGTAAGTTCTCTATAGATTTAGGGCTGGGATCGGTGGGGTAGACGCGGAGTTCTTTGTGTGGGTGGTGATGTCTGCAGAACAGAAAGTCCTTTGTCAGTGTCTTCTCTCAGGGTTTGATGTCGTACATCTGCACTCGGGCGTCACCCCATTCCTGGAAAAATGAAATGCAGACGTTTTCCTGCATCCCGGAATATCAGACTTCTGACCCCACGTTTGGAGGGATTTCTCCTGTGCTCAGTTCTCCGATCTTTATGAGCAGTTGGAGGATGAGAGCCTCGTGTGGAGCGGACGCTGTCACTATTTATACTGCCCTCTGATTCCCAGAAAATTCCTTTAATCTGGAGCCTGATGTGGACCATCAGACTCCAGATTAAAGGAATTTTCCGGCATGTGGATAAATAAGTTAGGCCAGCATTGGGCGTTGAAGCTGCCGATGGTGGGTGTGCGGCTTCACAGCGGGGTTCCTCCACCTTCTGCAGTGAGGTCCTGATCTGGTCCCACCAGCTGTTCATGTTCTCGCAGACTTCCAGCATCTTCCTAGTTCTGGCAGATTCCAAAAGCGTGGAAATTGGTGACGTCCCGAGGACAGTGATGATGGGAGTAAGATGAATGAAACTGGTGTGATTGGAGTGATGACCTGTGTACTGTGCTGCCGAATATGTCAGCGCCATACACTGTATACTTTACATGGAATAAATACCGGTTCCTAAATAATCAGCGTCCTATAAATCCTACAACCCCCACCCGAAGATGGCGGAGAAACATGTGCTGCAGAGAGTCATGTGTCTATGGTTATTTGCGGAATTTAGTAAAAATGATTTGATGTTTTGCTTTTGCAGATGGTTCTTTTGAAAAAAATAAAATAAATGCAGACGATGGCAGAACGCAGCTCTGAGGTCTGTGCTGCTGCTTCATTCATAAACAAGCTGTGAATCATCAGTCACAAGAGTTTATGTTGTGAGAAAAAGAGAAAAATGTGACTTGGAGATGCGAGAGATTCTCCAACATGGCTGACGACGAGCCGCAATCTCCACTGCGTCCCCCTCTTCAGCTTCAGTGAATTCAAAGAGGCTGTATCTCTATAGTCCCTATAACACTGCTCAGTGATGTGAGGGGTAGAGGCTGTATCTCTATAGTCCCTATAACACTGCTCAGTGATGGGAGGGGTAGAGGCTGTGTCTCTATAGTCCCTATAACACTGCTCCGTGATGGGAGGGGTAGAGGCTGTATCTCTATAGTCCCTATAACACTGCTCAGTGATGTGAGGGGTAGAGGCTGTATCTCTATAGTCCCTATAACACTGCTCAGTGATGTGAGGGATAGAGGCTGTATCTTTATAGTCCCTATAACACTGCTCAGTGATGTGAGGGGTAGAGGCTGTATCTCTATAGTCCCTATAACATTGCTCAGGGATGTGTGGGGTAGAGGCTGTGTCTTTATAGTCCCTATAACACTGCTCAGTGATGTGATGGGTAGAGGCTGTATCTCTATAGTCCCTATAACACTGCTCAGTGATGTGAGGGGTAGAGGCTGTATCTCTATAGTCCCTATAACACTGCTCAGTGATGGGAGGGGTAGAGGCTGTATCTCTATAGTCCCTATAACACTGCTCAGTGATGTGTGGGGTAGAGGCTGTATCTCTATAGTCCCTATAACACTGCTCAGTGATGTGAGGGTAGAGGCTGTATCTCTATAGTCCCTATAACACTGCTCAGTGATGTGATGGATAGAGGCTGTATCTCTATAGTCCCTATAACACTGCTCAGTGATGTGAGGGGTAGAGGCTGTATCTTTATAGTCCCTATAACACTGCTCAGTGATGTGAGGGGTAGAGGCTGTATCTTTATAATTCTAACCTCAGAGATTCAGTATTATTGTCGCGCTCGTTTGTGGGAGGAAAGCACCACACCGAGCATAGGAGGTAAAGGGGATACCGGAATAAGGCCTGGAAACTGGAGAAGGAAGATGGACGCTTTCTAGAGAAAACCCTAACCCCAGTCCTGACAGACTACCAGTATGAACAGGCCCCAAAGGTAGTAAAGTTCATACACCATATACCTAGAATCCGATCTCGCCCTATAGGACCCTGGAACTAATGTCAGGACTGAGCCTACCTGTTCCTTCAAAGGAAAGGACGAACAGGAGTCTCCCTCAGGCCAGAAACACAGACGTCATTTGATGCGAAAGGAAAACATGTCAAAGCAAACCACGTGTTGTCAGTCTCACAGATCTCCTGCCACCTGTCGCGGGAACGTCCGTGACCATTCTAAAATGGATCTGAATAATCCGTTACAAATGTCTTTTACGGGCTGTGATCCCCTCCCCCCCCTAAAACCCAACAGGACATCCAGAATACAGCAATAATGTTCCTTACTCGATGACCGTGGTTGATGGTACAGGGGTCTCAGAGTTAATTTTGGGAATGAGTCCCAGGGGATAAGATCCTCACGAGTGTCCTCCGGTCCTTCCTCCCTACTGTGGCTGATTTCTTAATTATGGCTCATTTTTAATTGGGTGTGTCCTCATCTATTCCACCCTATTCTTGGTGTGATCCCGTATTATCGTACACTAGTTCATCATCGTAATCTATCATTTCAAGGGTTTCTGTGGAATCTACTTTGGCTCAATCCTCTGCAGAAACTCCCAATTTTCCTAAGAGGATGCGTGTCATTAATGCTGATAGGGGGGAGGGGGTAATTGTTGTATGGCGGGGGAGGGGGTAATTGTTGTATGCACCATCAGTGATGCCAGCTGATGATGAAGTCGCCCGTGACCAGAACAGTCAGGGTTAAATCTGTCAGGAAATAGGAGATGGATTATGCTGCAACTGATTGGTGTCATGCCTTAGTCCCACTGATAGAGGGCGCCACAACTCTTCTGTATCTTGTACATTCTGTGGTACCAGCAGCACAGAGGATTTCAGGAGAGGAGTGTGCTGATCCTGTGGAGGTCACAGGCTGAGAGTTACATAGAGGAAGGAGCAGGGTCCTCCCAGCAGCACAGAGGATTTCAGGAGAGGAGTGCGCTGACCCTCTGGAGGTCACAGAATGAGAGTTACATAGAGGAAGGAGCAGGGTCCTCCCAGCAGCACAGAGGATTTCAGGAGAGGAGTGTGCTGATCCTGTGGAGGTCACAGGATGAGAGTTACATAGTGGAAGGAGCAGGATCCTCCCAGCAGCACAGAGGATTTCAGGAGAGGAGTGTGCTGATCTTGTGGAGGTCACAGGCTGAGAGTTACATAGTGGAAGGTGCAGGATCCTCCCAGCAGCACAGAGGATTTCAGGAGAGGAGTGTGCTGATCTTGTGGAGGTCACAGGCTGAGAGTTACATAGTGGAAGGAGCAGGGTCCTCCCAGCAGCACAGAGGATTTCAGGAGAGGAGTGTGCTGATCCTGTGGAGGTCACAGGATGAGAGTTACATAGTGGAAGGAGCAGGGTCCTCCCAGCAGCACAGAGGATTTCAGGAGAGGAGTGTGCTGATCTTGTGGAGGTCACAGGATGAGAGTTACATAGTGGAAGGAGCAGGGTCTTCCCAGCAGCACAGAGGATTTCAGCTGGGCACTGGCTGTTCTCCTCTCCCGCTGGTTACCTGGGTAGATGAAGCTTCTGACGAGTAATTTTGTTCTCCACAATAATTAGCAATTTCCCTCTTTCGGGAGCCGCTATTATACTCTCCTTCTGGGCCGGGGATGATTTCTGTAATTTCATCATCGTACTAATTACTGTTATGGCTCCTACGTGTCTTGTTTTACGTTCCATCCCGTGAGAAGTTCACATGTTCTCAGCGAGCACTGGAGATTATTAGGAAAGCGAGTAGGAATGTGCACTGGGGTGGACTGGCCCCTCCAACGCTGGAGGAAGCACTCAGCTTGCAGTACCAGCCAGAGGCACTAGAGGGCAGCAGGCTGATGGGAACAGGATCACAAGCTCAATGGTACAAATCGCCAGGGGAGGAATATAGTAGGAATGTCCTGTAATATACCAGTTATAGGAGGAATGCCCTGTGATATACCAGTTATAGGAGGAATGTCCTGTAATATACCAGTTATAGGAGGAATGCCCTGTAATATACCAGTTATAGGAGGAATGTCCTGTAATATACCAGTTATAGGAGGAATGCCCTGTAATATACCAGTTATAGGAGGAATGTCCTGTAATATACCAGTTATAGGAGGAATGCCCTGTAATATACCAGTTATAGGAGGAATGCCCTGTAATATACCAGTTATAGGAGGAATGCCCTGTAATATACCAGTTATAGGAGGAATGTCCTGTAATATACCAGTTATAGGAGGAATGCCCTGTAATATACCAGTTATAGGAGGAATGTCCTGTAATATACCAGTTATAGGAGGAATGCCCTGTAATATACCAGTTATAGGAGGAATGTCCTGTAATATACCAGTTATAGGAGGAATGCCCTGTAATATACCAGTTATAGGAGGAATGTCCTGTAATATACCAGTTATAGGAGGAATGCCCTGTAATATACCAGTTATAGGAGGAATGCCCTGTAATATACCAGTTATAGGAGGAATGCCCTGTAATACACCAGTTATAGGAGGAATGTCCTGTAATATACCAGTTATAGGAGGAATGTCCTGTAATATACCAGTTATAGGAGGAATGTTCTGTAATATACCAGTTATAGGAGGAGTGCCCTGTAATATACCAGTTATAGGAGGAATGCTCTGTAATATACCAGTTATTGGAGGAATGCCCTGTAATATACCAGTTATAGGAGGAATGTCCTGTAATATACCAGTTATAGGAGGAATGTCCTGTAATATACCAGTTATAGGAGGAATGTCCTGTAATATACCAGTTATAGGAGGAATGCCCTGTAATATACCAGTTATAGGAGGAATGTCCTGTAATATACCAGTTATAGGAGGAATGCCCTGTAATATACCAGTTATAGGAGGAATGTCCTGTAATATACCAGTTATAGGAGGAATGTCCTGTAATATACCAGTTATAGGAGGAGTGCCCTGTAATATACCAGTTATAGGAGGAATGCCCTGTAATATACCAGTTATTGGAGGAATGCCCTGTAATATACCAGTTATAGGAGGAATGCCCTGTAATATACCAGTTATAGGAGGAATGTTCTGTAATATACCAGTTATAGGAGGAATGTCCTGTAATATACCAGTTATAGGAGGAATGTCCTGTAATATACCAGTTATAGGAGGAATGTCCTGTAATATACCAGTTATAGGAGGAATGCCCTGTAATATACCAGTTATAGGAGGAATGTCCTGTAATATACCAGTTATAGGAGGAATGTCCTGTAATATACCAGTTATAGGAGGAATGCCCTGTAATATACCAGTTATAGGAGGAATGCCCTGTAATATACCAGTTATAGGAGGAATGCCCTGTAATATACCAGTTATAGGAGGAATGTCCTGTAATATACCAGTTATAGGAGGAATGTCCTGTAATATACCAGTTATAGGAGGAATGTCCTGTAATATACCAGTTATAGGAGGAATGCCCTGTAATATACCAGTTATAGGAGGAATGCCCTGTAATATACCAGTTATAGGAGGAATGTCCTGTAATATACCAGTTATAGGAGGAATGTCCTGTAATATACCAGTTATAGGAGGAATGTCCTGTAATATACCAGTTATAGGAGGAATGTCCTGTAATATACCAGTTATAGGAGGAATGCCCTGTAATATACCAGTTATAGGAGGAATGCCCTGTAATATACCAGTTATAGGAGGAATGCCCTGTAATATACCAGTTATAGGAGGAATGTCCTGTAATATACCAGTTATAGGAGGAATGCCCTGTAATATACCAGTTATAGGAGGAATGTCCTGTAATATACCAGTTATAGGAGGAATGTCCTGTAATATACCAGTTATAGGAGGAATGCCCTGTAATATACCAGTTATAGGAGGAATGTCCTGTAATACACCAGTTATAGGAGGAATGTCCTGTAATATACCAGTTATAGGAGGAATTTCCTGTAATATACCAGTTATAGGAGGAATGCCCTGTAATATACCAGTTATAGGAGGAATGCCCTGTAATATACCAGTTATAGGAGGAATGCCCTGTAATATACCAGTTATAGGAGGAATGTCCTGTAATATACCAGTTATAGGAGGAATGCCCTGTAATATACCAGTTATAGGAGGAATGCCCTGTAATATACCAGTTATAGGAGGAGTGCCCTGTAATACACCAGTTATAGGAGGAATGTCCTGTAATATACCAGTTATAGGAGGAATGCCCTGTAATATACCAGTTATAGGAGGAATGCCCTGTAATATACCAGTTATAGGAGGAATGCCCTGTAATATACCAGTTATAGGAGGAATGTCCTGTAATACACCAGTTATAGGAGGAATGTCCTGTAATATACCAGTTATAGGAGGAATGCCCTGTAATATACCAGTTATAGGAGGAATGTCCTGTAATACACCAGTTATAGGAGGAATGTCCTGTAATATACCAGTTATAGGAGGAATTTCCTGTAATATACCAGTTATAGGAGGAATGCCCTGTAATATACCAGTTATAGGAGGAATGCCCTGTAATATACCAGTTATAGGAGGAATGCCCTGTAATATACCAGTTATAGGAGGAATGCCCTGTAATATACCAGTTATAGGAGAAACTTGGAATGCCTGGTAATATGCCCGTCAGTCAGGGTACCAGGAGAAAGCGTATATAGGCCATAAATCAAGTGTCTATTAATTTTCCAGTTGGTAGCAGGGTTTCCACTGAAGCCAAATGTCTGTGTGGTCGGGTTGGAGGATGTTCAGTCTACAGGGTACCAGGAACTGCCAAGAGGAGCAGTGACCAGAGACACCGTCACAACCAGCAGCATTGTGACGTTAGACTGGTAATAACCTGGGGACATCATGGTCACATCATGCTGGATGTATAGATAGGATGATGTATAGGGTCATCATGGTCACACCATGTATAGATAGGATGATGTATAGGGTCATCATGGTCACATCATGCTGGATGTATAGATAGGATGATATATGGGGTCATCATGGTCACACCATGTATAGATAGGATGATGTATAGGGTCATCATGGTCACATCATGCTGGATGTATAGATAGGATGATATATGGGGTCATCATGGTCACATCATGCTGGATGGATAGATAGGATGATATATAGGGTCATCATGGTCACACCATGTATAGATAGGATGATGTATAGGGTCATCATGGTCACATCATGCTGGATGTATAGATAGGATGATATATAGGGTCATCATGGTCACATCATGCTGGATGTATAGATGGGATGATATGGGTCGTCATAGTCGTATATAGGATGATGCGTAGGGTCATGTCCTGTGGGATGTACATATAGGATCTTGTGTCCTTCATGTTGTCTTGCTTATTGCATGGCTCGGTCTGGAGATCTTTCTTGGTCTTCCACATCAATGGGGAGAGATCTCCTTCCCATGGAGTAACATAAATCTGTGAATTATTTCTACGGAGAACCTATTGAGTAATTGTCTCCAACCGTGTTGTGCACCAGAGCGGAGACGATGTGCATGATTAAACCTGGGCTCGTTAGCTGCTGCAGATTGAGACCAGTGATGCTGCTCCACCTGCACTGTACACATTGTGTTCACTAGGACGGAGGACGAGAGGCAATGATCTCCGCACAGCTCACACTCGTCATAGATCGAGCGGTCAATCATAGGGAGAGTGCTCAGTGATATGCCCATCGTAGGGAGAGTGCTCAGTGATATGCCCATCATAGGGAGAGTGCTCAGTGATATGCCGATCGTAGGGAGAGTGCTCAGTGATATGCCGATCGTAGGGAGAGTGCTCAGTGATATGCCGATCGTAGGGAGAGTGCTCAGTGATATGCCGATCTTAGGGAGGGTGCTCAGTGATATGCCGATCGTAGGGAGAGTGCTCAGCGATATGCCGATCGTAGGGAGAGTGCTTAGCGATATGCCGATCGTAGGGAGAGTGCTCAGCGATATGCCGATCGTAGGGAGAGTGCTCAGCGATATGCCGATCGTAGGGAGAGTGCTCAGCGATATGCCGATCGTAGGGAGAGTGCTCAGCGATATGCCCATCGTAGGGAGAGTGCTTAGTGGTGTGCCGATCCGAGTTGAGTGCTCAGTGACGTCCCAAACATAGGGAGAGGGCCCAGTGGTATGCCGATCAGAGGAGAATGCTCAGATATCCCGATAATAGGGAAAGTGCTCAGTGATATGCAGATCATAGGCAGGGTGCCTGGCATGACTTGGATAGTAATTAAGCCAGCATCTCATCTGCAGACAGTGGTTTGAAGATGATTGCCCCTTATCAGTGCAGAGCAGAATGTGTTGGCTTAACTGGGTGAGAGGCCTAAGTCAGGATTCGGGGAATAGTGTATCGGCTCATGAAGAGCTCCTAGGATGCGTGAGGAGTCTTATAGGCCATGAAACGCTCTTCTGGAATCCTGACCTAGGCCTCTCACCCAGTTAAAGGGGTTCTCTCACTTCAGCACATGGCATTTATCATGTAGAGAAATTTAATACAAGGCAACTACTAATGTACTGTGATTCTCCATATTGCTTCTTTTGCTGGCAGGATTCATTTTTCCATCACATTATACACTGCTCGTTTCCATGGTTACGACCACCCTGGAATCCAGCAGCGGTGGCCGTGCTTGCACACTATAGGAAAAAGTGCTGGACTAGGTTCACTCCCTTGGTCCCAGCCACCAGAGAGGCCAGAGCACATCAACCACTGCTGGATTACAGGGTGTTCGTAACCATGGAAACGAGCAGTGTATCATGTGATAGAAAACGTCAGCCCGCAAAGGAGACAATATGGAGAATCCCAATACATTAGCATGTGGCTTGTATTAGCTTTCTCTGTGAGTGCTCGGTGTTGTGCCGATCATAGGGAGAGTGGTAAATAAACATTCTACTTATAAAATTAAATTCCAGTCATCTGACACCATATTGTGTTCCTAATCCCCTGCTAGTTTGGGAGCTTTGCTTCTACTCTCGGGTGACTGCTGGTCCTGCTGGCTTCTACCCTACATTGACTTCTGGTCCTGCTGGCGTCTGCTCTCGGGTGACTGCTGGTCCTGCTGGCTTCTGTCCTCGGGTGACTGCTGGTCCTGCTGGCTACTGTCCTCGGGTGACTGCTGGTCCTGCTGGTTTCTGTCCTCGGGTGACTGCTGGTCCTGCTGGTTTCTGTCCTCGGGTGACTGCTGGTCCTGCTGGTTTCTGTCCTCGGGTGACTGCTGGTCCTGCTGGCTTCTGTCCTCGGGTGACTGCTGGTCCTGCTGGCTTCTGTCCTCGGGTGACTGCTGGTCCTGCTGGCTTCTGTCCTCGGGTGACTGCTGGTCCTGCTGGCTTCTGTCCTCGGGTGACTGCTGGTCCTGCTGGCTTCTGTCCTCGGGTGACTGCTGGTGCTGCTGGCTTCTGTCCTCGGGTGACTGCTGGTCCTGCTGGCTTCTGTCCTCGGGTGACTGCTGGTCCTGCTGGCTTCTGTCCTCGGGTGACTGCTGGTCCTGCTGGCGTCGGTCCTCGGGTGACTGCTGGTCCTGCTGGCTTCGGTCCTCGGGTGACTGCTGGTCCTGCTGGCTTCTGTCCTCGGGTGACTGCTGGTCCTGCTGGCGTCGGTCCTCGGGTGACTGCTGGTCCTGCTGGCGTCGGTCCTCGGGTGACTGCTGGTCCTGCTGGCTTCTGTCCTCGGGTGACTGCTGGTCCTGCTGGCGTCGGTCCTCGGGTGACTGCTGGTCCTGCTGGCTTCGGATGATTGATCCCTTGGACTCTTGTAGACATCACATGAGGTTCCTGACTACTCGAGGTTCCAGCCAAGTCCCGACCCCTGTTCTCTCCCAGTCTTCATGTAAATTAGACTCATCCGTCATCTTCAGCCTCGTCTTCGAGGTTTCGGTAGCGGCTCAGAAGACTCATTATTAAGACTCTGGGAAGATATCGGGCGGCGGATCAGTCAGCGAGGCGGCGGCGCTCTTATCTCTTCCCTCGCGCCAGTTTCTTCGTAAACAACATAATTAATTAATGGCGGCAGATCCATCCCGCGTGCAAATCGGGGATTTTATTTTGATTTGTTTTTGTGTTTATTGATGGTGGTCGGTCACAAACGACCTCAAATTTAAAGGTGCAGGACACCATCTTGCCAACAAGGGGCCCTCAGAATGCCAATTTGTTAGCCTGACCCCTTCCCTTCAGCCCATGGACCTTTGGCTGCCCCTACCTGGTGCTTCCTGTGGGAATCGCCTCACCCGGCCTCGTTGGCGGTGCACCCCTGCTCCCATCCCCCATACCGCCCTGCGTGTTGATAGAATATACTCCCCCTATCTGCATGTTTGTCTCCTGATGCCGTCAGCACGTTATAGAACACGCGTGTAAATGTCATGTGTTTCTTTTTAAGAGACGACGTGGGAAAGACCGAGCACCTCGCCTGTGAGCGTCAGAAGTCCGGCCGTGAAGAAGACGCCGCTGCCTGCAGGTGAGATGTAAGAGCTGCTGTATCTAAGCCCGTCCTGTGTGATACTGTCTGCTGAGCGGTGTATCTCATCCTATCCTGTGTGATACGGTCTGCTGAGCTGTGTATCTCATCCTATCCTGTGTGATACTGTCTGCTGAGCTGTGTATCTCATCCTATCCTGTGTGATACTGTCTGCTGAGCTGTGTATCTCATCCTATCCTGTGTGATACTGTCTGCTGAGCTGTGTATCTCATCCTATCCTGTGTGATACTGTCTGCTGAGCTGTGTATCTCATCCTATCCTGTGTGATACGGTCTGCTGATCTGTGTATCTAATCCTATGCTGTGTGATGCTGTCTGCTGAGCTGTGTATCTAATCCTATCCTGTGATACTGTCTGCTGAGCTATGTATCTAATCTGATCATCTATGATACTGTCTGCTGAGCTGTGTATCTAATCCTCTCCCGTGTAATACTGTCTGCTGAGCTGTGTATCTAATCCTATCCTGTGTGATACTGTCTGCTGAGCTGTGTATCTAATCCTATCCTGTGTGATACTGTCTGCTGAGCTGTGTATCTAATCCTATCCTGTGTGATACTGTCTGCTGAGCTGTGTATCTAATCCTATCCTGTGTGATACTGTCTGCTGAGCTGTGTATCTAATCCTATCCTGTGTGATACTGTCTGCTGAGCTGTGTATCTAATCCTATCCTGTGTGATACAGTCTGCTGAGCTGTGTATCTAATCCTATCCTGTGTGATACTGTCTGCTGAGCTGTGTATCTAATCCGATCATCTGTGATACTGTCTGGCTATGTATCTAATCTGATCATCTGTGATACTGTCTGCTGAGCTGTGTATCTAATCCTATCCTGTGTGATACTGTCTGCTGAGCTGTGTATCTAATCCTATCCTGTGTGATACTGTCTGCTGAGCTGTGTATCTAATCCTATTCTGTGTGATACTGTCTGCTGAGCTGTGTATCTAATCCTATCCTGTGTGATACTGTCTGCTGAGGTGTGTATCTCATCCCCTTCTGTGTGATACTGTCTGTTGAGCTATGTATCTAATCTTATCCTGTGTGATACTGTCTGCGGAGCTGTGTATCTAATCCTATCCTGTGTGATACTGTCTGCTGAGCTGTGTATCTAATCCTATCCTGTGTGATACTGTCTGCTGAGCTGTGTATCTAATCCTATCCTGTGTGATACTGTCTGCTGAGCTGTGTATCTAATCCTATCCTGTGTGATACTGTCTGCTGAGCTGTGTATCTAATCCTATCCTGTGTGATACTGTCTGCTGAGCTGTGTATCTAATCCGATCATCTGTGATACTGTCTGCTGAGCTATGTATCTAATCTGATCATCTGTGATACTGTCTGCTGAGCTGTGTATCTAATCCTATCCTGTGTGATACTGTCTGCTGAGCTGTGTATCTAATCCTATCCTGTGTGATACTGTCTGCTGAGCTGTGTATCTAATCCTATCCTGTGTGATACTGTCTGCTGAGCTGTGTATCTAATCCTATCCTGTGTGATACTGTCTGCTGAGCTGTGTATCTAATCCTATCCTGTGTGATACTGTCTGCTGAGCTGTGTATCTAATCCTATCCTGTGTGATACTGTCTGCTGAGCTCTGTATCTAATCCTATCCTGTGTGATGCTGTCTGCTGAGCTGTGTATCTAATCCTATCCTGTGTGATACTGTCTGCTGAGCTGTGTATCTAATCCTATCCTGTGTGATACAGTCTGCTGAGCTGTGTATCTAATCCTATCCTGTGTAATACTGTCTGCTGAGCTATGTATCTAATCCTATCCTGTGTGATACTGCCTGCTGAGCGGTGTATCTAATCCTGTGCTGTGTGATACTATCTGCTGAGCTGTGTATCTAATCCTATCCTGTGTGATACTGTCTGCTGAGCTGTGTATCTAATCCTGTCCTGCGTGATACTGTCTGCTGAGCCATGTATCTAATCCTATCCTGTGTGATACTGTCTGCTGAGCTGTGTATCTAATCCTATCCTGTGTGATACTGTCTGCTGAGCTGTGTATCTAATCCTATCCTGTGTGATACTGTCTGCTGAGCTGTGTATCTAATCCTATCCTGTGTGATACTGTCTGCTGAGCAGTGTATCTAATCCTATGCTGTGGGATACTGTCTGCTGAGCTGTGTATCTAATCCTATGCTGTGGGATACTGTCTGCTGAGCTGTGTATCTAATCCTATCCTGTGTGATACTGTCTGCTGAGCTGTGTATCTAATCCTACCCTGTGTAATACGGTCTGCTGAGCTGTGTATCTAATCCTATCCTATGTGATACTGTCTGCTGAGCTGTGTATCTAATCCTATCCTGTGTAATACGGTCTGCTGAGCTATGTATCTAATCCGATCATCTGTGATACTGTCAGAGCCAGTGACGTGGATGTGAGCTGACATGTCGGGTCCTCACTGGTGACGCGGTTCCGTCGCGGTTTGTACGTTTCCCCCCCCCCATCTAACTGCTATTCTCACCATTGATTTCCGGGGCGCTCTCCATCATTGGGGGGGCAGCCGCCATCTTTCCTAGTCTCCCGGCTGAGAGGCGACCTCCGCGTTCCTGTAGAATATTCCTTTTCGTATCCTCCTTGGCGTCTTCATCTCGCTTCCTCGAACGCTCAGAAACCTAGTTGCTATGGCAACCGAGCGGCAGGAAAGCGTCTCAAGAGCCTCGGAAAAGACGACTTATTTTTAAATCTGATTGTTAAAATGAGAAAAATCCCACAGAACCTGATCTAAAAGTACGGTACATCAGTGATGTCATCCGCAGGGGGCGGGGCTGTGACAACCTCTCAGGCAGCTTGTTCCTGTAAGGCATTGACATCCGTTTACAGTGTAACACGCTGGGATACACTTTAGATGACAGGCGCTTTGTATGTGAGGTCAGGTGGAGTTGCCCTTTAAGTGTGTATGCTCCATAGTTTTTTCTCTGTAACTTTCTTTCCTCTTTTTCTTTATGAATGTCATGTGACAAATGTCATGTGACCAGTGTCTCTAATTAAAGGGCCGGTGTCTCCCTCTGCAAATAAAGCTTATTAGAAAGATGCAGAAAATGATACCATAAATAAGCTTTAAGTTTCAGTTCCTCACCATTTTCACGATCTCTGCTTGCTGTCAGTGAATGACCATAGCCTATGAACACATCTTTACTAAAAGGGGTTGTCCTATCTCACACATTGGTGGCATATTGCTAGGGCAATCCCTTTAATACATCTCACAGCTGAAGGTTTGTTACTCTTGTATCCAGTCTAAACAATCCTCTGGACGCTCGATCCTTTTTCTGAATGTTTGTTACAGTGTGTCAGTGCAGATAACATAAATCGGTCTGGAGTCCATTCTGGTTACCCCGCAGACTGGACACCATTGTAACGACCCCTCAGCTGTGAGCAGTACTGCCTGTCGGTCCCCTCTCGTTTGTACATGGCTCCTGCTTTGATGATAACTTGGTTTGGTTTTTTTTTGTGTCTTTTCAGTAAACGGATTTCACTCCTCAGGATCTCCTTTACATCCGCAGGATACTGGTCATGTGACCATCCGAAAACCCAGCAGTGACCCCCAGGTGAGAGACCCTTCAAACACAGCCAATCGGTGTCATTTTTGGGTTGTCGGCCATCCTGGTTCCTTCTTCCCCTTTGATTACGCTAATGGATCCTGCATTGACCATTATGTCTCTGGCTTTGCAGAAGCAGAGGTGGGCGGAGCATGATCATCCAGAGGGCGGAGTCACACAACACTGTACATGCTCCTATCTAAGGGCAGCCAGTGATGGATCAGTAACAAAGAACTGCTGCCCCCAGCTTCAACCTGTCTCCCCAGCCTCTTCTGTGTAATAGGTCTCTCCCTGTGAGATCTTACAAGTAGGGGGAGGGCAGCAGTGTATATAAATACACCGGAGACTCTGCATACAGCATTCACAGATTCTATAGACAGACCGCATTAGGAAGGGGAGAGCAGTGTGAAGTAGCCTCTCAGAAATACACTGGAGATTCTGCACTCACAGATAACAGATCGTGTGCGTTGGGGAGAGCAATATGACGCTGCCTTTCTGTATATGACTGCAGTGGAGTTTCTGCACTTGTAGATAACATAGAGAGGCAGTGTGAAACAGTATCTCATTAGAGCACACTGGGGATTCTGCACATAGCACTCACAGGTAGTAGAGACAGGTAGTGTGTGGCAGGTGGAGCTGGATATCATAGAAATACACTGGAGATTCTGCACATGTAGATAGTACTCACAGGTAGTGTAGTAAAAACAGGCAGCGTGAGTCGGTGGAGAGCAGTGTGAAACTACATCTCTGTAAATGAATGCACTGGAGATTCTGCACTCAGTACTCACAGATAGTATACACAGGCCTTTTGAGTCAGAGGGAGGAGTGTGAATCTAAATCCTATGGGAATACAATCGAATTCTACTATCCATTTAGATAGTATAGGCAGGTCATGTAAGTCAAGGGGAGCAGTGTAAAGTTAAATCTCATAGGAATACACTGGCGATTCTGCAAACAGCACTCACAGATGGTATACAAAGGCCTCGTGAGGTGTGTGAGTCTGACTCATAGGAATACACTGGGCTTCTGCACATGGCACTCACAGATGGTATACAAAGACCTTGTGAGGTATGTAAGTCTGACTCATAGGAATACACTGGGCTTCTGCACATGACACTCACAGATAGTATACAAAGGCCTTGTGAGGTATGGTAGGAGTGTGAGTCTGACTCATAGGAATACACTGGGCTTCTGCACACGGCACTCACAGATGGTATACAAAGGCCTTGTGAGGTATGGTAGGTGTGTGAGTCTGACTCATAGGAATACACTGGGCTTCTACACATGGCACTCACAGATGGTATACAAAGGCCTTGTGAGGTATGGGAGGTGTGTGAGTCTGACTTATAGGAATACACTGGGAGTCTGCACACTGCACTCACAGATGGTATACAAAGGCCTTGTGAGGTATGGTAGGTGTGTGTCTGACTCATAGGAATACACTGCGTTAGGGATACACTCACAGATTGTATACAAAGACCTCGTGAGGTATGGTAGGTGTGTAAGTCTGACTCCTAGGAATACACTGGGAGTCTGCACACTGCACTCACAGATAGTATACAAAGACCTCGTGAGGTAGGTGGTAGCGACTATGTCTGACTCACAGGACTACAGATGTATACAAAGGCCTCGTGAGGTATGGGAGGTGTGTGAGTCTGACTTATAGGAATACACTGGGATCCTGCACATGGCACTCACAGATAGTATACAAAGGCCTCGTGAGGTATGTAAGTCTGACTTGTAGGAGTACACTGGGATCCTGCACGCTGCACTCACAGATAGTATACAAAGGCCTCGTGCGGTATGGGAGGTGTGTGAGTCTGACTTATAGGAATACACTGGGATCCTGCACATGGCACTCACAGATAGTATACAAAGGCCTCGTGAGGTATGTAAGTCTGACTCGTAGGAGTACACTGGGATCCTGCACGCTGCACTCACAGATAGTATACAAAGGCCTCATGCGGTATGAGGAGGTGTGTGAGTCTGACTTATAGGAATACACTGGGATCCTGCACATGGCACTCACAGATAGTATACAAAGGCCTCGTGAGGTATGTAAGTCTGACTCGTAGGAGTACACTGGGATCCTGCACGCTGCACTCACAGATAGTATACAAAGACCTCGTGAGGTATGGTAGGTGTGTGAGTCTGACTCATAGGAATACACTGGGATCCTGCACGCTGCACTCACAGATAGTATACAATGGCCTCGTGAGGTATGGTAGGTATGTGAGTCTGACTCATAGGAATACACTGGGATCCTGCACATGGCACTCACAGATAGTATACAAAGGCCTCGTGAGGTATGGTAGGTATGTGAGTCTGACTCATAGGAATACACTGGGATCCTGCACATGGCACTCACAGATAGTATACAAAGGCCTCGTGAGGTATGGTAGGTATGTGAGTCTGACTCATAGGAATACGCTGGGAGTCCTGCACACTGCACTCACAGATAGTATACAAAGGCCTCGTGAGGTATGGGAGGTGTGTGAGTCTGACTTATAGGAATACACTGGGAGTCTGCACACTGCACTCACAGATGGCGTAGACAGGCTATGTGAGTTGTATCTCCGCAGCTGATAATTGTAGGGGCTCACTTGCTATATCTCTTCTCTTCTGAACTTTTAGATAAGACAGAAATATCTTCAGTAGAGGAACAAGTTGAATAGAGCTTAGTGAGGAGATGCGGCCATGAGGAGGGATTTGCTAGATGATGCTGTAGTTCACAGGAAGTCGGCCACACAGGAGAGCAAGCTCCGGACTGGAGATCACATGATGCAGCTGACTGTAATGAGAGGTCTCGCAGTGTACAGACCCAAATAAGCTAGGATGAATCAAATCACCCGCTACAATAAGGGTGCTTTACCAGTATTAATAATACGGAGTTATCAGTATTTAAAAAAGGCCAGAGTGCTTCACTGGGGCTGTGACAACCCCTCAGACAGGGTATACAGGCAGGTTGTCAGCAGTAATAGATGTTCCTGTAGTATAAGGGGTGTGGATCTCCTGTCTGATCACATGTCATTATATCAGTGATGTCATCAGCAGGGGGCGGGGCTGTGACAACCTCTCAGACATGATATACAGGCAGGTTGTCAGCAGTAATAGATGTTCCTGTAGTATAAGGGGTGTGGATCTCATGTCTGATCACATGTCATTATATCAGTGATGTCATCAGCAGGGGGCGGGGCTGTGACAACCTCTCAGACAGGATATACAGGCAGGTTGTCAGTAGTAATAGATGTTCCTGTAGTATAAGGGTGTGGATCTCATGTCTGATCACATGTCATTATATCAGTGATGTCATCAGCAGGGGCGGGGCTGTGACAACCTCTCAGACAGGATATACAGGCAGGTTGTCAGCAGTAATAGATGTTCCTGTAGTATAAGGGTGTGGATCTCATGTCTGATCACATGTCATTATATCAGTGATGTCATCAGCAGGGGGCGGGGCTGTGACAACCCCTCAGACATGATATACAGGCAGGTTGTCAGCAGTAATAGATGTTCCTGTAGTATAAGGTGTGGATCTCATGTCTGATCACATGTCATTATATCAGTGATGTCATCAGCAGGGGGCGGGGCTGTGACAACCTCTCAGACAGGATATACAGGCAGGTTGTCAGCAGTAATAGATGTTCCTGTAATATAAGGGGTGTGGATCTCATGTCTGATCACATGTCATTATATTAGTGATGTCATCAGCAGGGGGCGGGGCTGTGACAACCTCTCAGACATGATATACAGGCAGGTTGTCAGCAGGTTCCTGTAGTATAAGGGTGTGGATCTCATGGATTTCTAATGACTCAGTACAGTAATGAAGGGGTTATATATTTGGGTGGCTTTCCCCTTTAAATCTCCAGATCTGTACTATGTGTTTTCTTCGCTTGTGTTTCTGCCCTCATGAATCTCTGCCATTTCCTATCGTGGACTTTGTCCAACTGGCCCCATAAGGAAACATCTGCTAGCTGGAGATCCCGTCAGTCCACGTCCAGGGTCTGCGCTGAAGGAAACGGGCATAGCAAAGACGGCAGCACAGTGTAGCGGAGGGCTCGTATCGGAAAAATACTGCAGGGTGCTATCAAAGAGGACAGTCCCTTTAAGTATGACAACCACTCTCTTTCATGAATACACAGGTTGTCAGGCCTCCGCCTCTTTTGTGTTTTACTGACCGGTATGTGCAGTACCGGTCAGTTTCTACCAAAAATGTAAACTTATTTTGACCTGTACTTATCTCCGTGTCAGTATGTACTGCAGAACTGGCATTGTATTCATAAGCTAGAATTCTCAGGATGATTCTATGCTATAGATTAGTGATTTGCTGATAAAAGCAGAATCTGAAGGGTTTGCACTCCCTGTGCGGCAGGCTATAGGGTAGAAGCCCTCCGGCTGCGGATGTCAGGGCATCCAGTCCTATCGGATCCCGATCCGCTCCGCAGTCCCTGCTCTGTCCCCTCCTTATGCGGCATTTCCTTGTCTGCAGTTATTTGATGGAGTTTTGTGGAGTGTAAAAAATTGCAGCAATCTTGTATCATGGACTATAATGGCCGTTATATCAGCGCTCGCCCGCGGCGGGGAAGACACCACCCTTAATGGTCGCCGTAAGCTGATGGCTGCCAGTTTAACCCCCGCCGCCCCACTCCCTGTCCAAAAATACTCATGTTTTCATCACGTTAGGATTTTTATTCAACGTTTTTATTACATTGTTTTGTTCATTTTCGTTTTGTTGTATTTTTTACTTTACATTCCTGTTTGTTTTTTAGATTTATACATTTTAAGTTTTTTGTACATTTTTTTTTTTTTTTTACTTTTTTATTTTATTTTTACTTTGTATAAAAGATATAAATCAAGCCAATTTACTCTGTTTTCGACTCCAGCAAATGATACTTCCCTATGGTGCGTGCAGGGGACGGCGGTGAGGGTGAAGAGTACTTCTACCCCCAGTCCCCGCTCTACCCTCCGCCCACCACCACAATCCTATATCGTCAATTCAATACGCATGGGTCGGGACTACTCGGGCCATCTATGTTGAAGGGACAATCTAGTATTTGCTGGATGGCATCATGGAAGACCTAGCAATGGAAGACCTCCTCCAGTACACCGATGAGCCCGTGAGGAGTGGTGGCTTCTTGTGGATAGGACAGTAGAGAAGAACATGAAGCGTAGACTTTCCTTTGATGACTTCGGAGAAGGAAGACAACCATATGGGTCCCGGAAGAGGTCAACCTTCCACCACACTGAGGCTCTGAGGACCAGACTGAAGCTTTACCATTGGAGAAGACCGTTCGAGTGTAAAGGGGAAGGATGTCCATCAAGATGGAGGATGGAGACCATCACAGGGATGATTGGTGAGGACCTCATCAAGAAGCCTTCAAAAGCCAAACATCCCGCAAGACCTACTGAAGGAGATAACTTGAGGGCAGGACACTGGTAAACTGTTTTTGGGGGAGCTGTCCCTCAAATCGATTCCAAAATGTAAAAATTTGAGAGGTTACTGGGGTGAGGAGGCCCCATTCTCGCTCTAGTACTGACCTCCTTCAAGGACATTGGTGATATGTTATCAGCAATCCCTCCAGATAAGAATAGGAGGTGGGAAGAAATGCCCTTTGCGAGCAATCTTCCCTGTGTGTTAGGAGCAGGCGAGGTCCTCCGGGATCACTTGACCCAGTCCCAGATAATTAACCATAAATGACTCCATCAACACCACGTCTGCTTCCTATCCACTGCTCGTGATGGGATCCATTTATATTCCAGGGACCAAGCGACCTCAGAGTTAATTAACTGACCAACCAGACAATGGAAGCCGTCAAGGACGGGACAGAAGAGCCATTCAATATTTCTTTTTTTTGAGTTTTATTATTATAAGAGAACATTTTAATATCTTCATTTTTATCATAATTTAATATACTTAAAAAAAAAAAAAAATTATTGAGATCACCATAAACCATGGTCTACCATAAAGGCAGGCCTTTCAGCCACTGTGGGGCATTTAGGGAGAGAAGACCCAAACCCAGTTGGTCCCAACTTCTTTGGGTGGACAACCTGAACAGGACTCCGCTCCCCAGAGGAACTTCACTGTTGGCAAATAAAAGGAGAGGAATTGGCCATAAGGTGACGAAGATGTGGAGGAGAAAACAAATGCTAAGCCCTTTTTTTTGGGGGGCCCATTTAGATTTTTACGGTGGTGGCTTCTCCTTGTGTTTTAGACTGGACTCTGCTGATCCTATGTATTATTTAGTTGATTATTCATCTAAATATGCAGCTTACCACCACTGGTTCTAGAAGCTGGACCCTCAGCTGATCGCCAATGGTTCAAGGAGCCAGACCCACAGCTGATCATTGGTGATTCCAGGAATCTGGCCCACAGCTGATCATCACTAGTTGCAGGAGCCAAACCTGCATACAGGAGATGGACCTGCAGGTCATCACCATTGGCTTCAGTAGCCAGACCTGCAGCTGATCACTGCTGGTTCCAGGAGTCAGACCTGCGGGTCATCACAAGTGGTTCCCAGGAGCTGGACCCACAACTGATCACTTGTGTTTCTAGAAGCCAGACCTGCAGATGATCACTGGTGGTTCCAGGAGCATGACCCACATACAGGAGCTTGACTGGCAAGTGATCACTGGTGGTTCCAGGAGGAAGACCTGCAGATGATCACCGGTGGTTCCAGGAGCATGACCCACATCCAGGAGCTAGACCTACACGTGATCACTGGTGGTTCCAGGAGGCAGACCTGCAGATGATCACCGGTGGTTCCAGAAGCATGACCCACATACAGGAGCTTGACCTGGCAAGTGATCACTGGTGGTTCCAGGAGGCAGACCTGCAGATGATCACCGGTGGTTCCAGAAGCATGACCCACATACAGGAGCTGGACCTGCACGTGATCACTGGTGGTTCCAGGAGGCAGACCTGCAGATGATCACCGGTGGTTCCAGAAGCATGACCCACATACAGGAGCTTGACTGGCAAGTGATCACTGGTGGTTCCAGGAGGCAGACCTGCAGATGATCACCGGTGGTTCCAGAAGCATGACCCACATCCAGGAGCTGGACCTGCACGTGATCACTAGTGGTTCCAGGAGGCAGACCTGCAGATGATCACCGGTGGTTCCAGGAGCATGACCCACATCCAGGAGCTGGAGCTGCACGTGATCACTGGTGGTTCCAGGAGGCAGACCTGCAGATGATCACCAGTGGTTCCAGGAGCATGACCCACATCCAGGAGCTGGAGCTGCACGTGATCACTGGTGGTTCCAGGAGCATGACCCGCAACAAATCGCCAGTGGTTCCAGAAGCATGACTCGCAACTAATCGCCAGTGGTTCCAGAAGCCGGGCCTATATCTGATCACTGGACCAGCTATTCATGAGAAAACCTCCTTAATCCAAAAAGTGACCTGATGCTTTGGCCTGCAGAGCTAAATGTGGTCCCATAATCCATACCTGTAATATCTGCATTTTAGGTTGTGATGGAGACTCATCATCCTGGGTTATGCACATCCTCATCATCCTCTAATCACTGCCTGACAATAAGTCACTCTAATATATAACAGTGTCAAGAGGCAGTGAGGTCATCAACACCAAGGAATCAGTGCCCGAGACCGGGCCGCACCCCATAATGGAGGTAGCCCCCCATCCCCCGACTAACACTCATCACTGCTCAGGATCATATATAGATGAGGACACGGAAACGCTTCATCACTGCCCCCAAATTCTGTACATTTTATATGTGTTCAATCAGAACACGCAAAGTAATAGAAATACAATAAAAAAATACACAAAAATATAATGAATAATAATTGCACTAGAACTGAAATGATAAAAAATGATTGTAAACAATAAAAAACCTAAAGTAAATGAAAGATATAATGATATATATTACATTCTATACCAGATATATACCCCCCAAATAGGAAATGTTCCTCTGTTTTTCCACGTATTACGGTTAGTCTTATAATTTTATGGTGTTCATATCATCCCTCTGTTATGGCTGAATTTTTTTTTTTTTTACAAAAATTTCTGACTGCAGCTTCCAGGCGGTTGTGGGATTTCCCAGCACTTGCGCTTCATTTACAATTTGAATGGATTTTTTTTTTTAACCCTTCAGTCCACGCGCTGATGACATGAGGGAGGTGTGAGAGCGCGCTGCTCGACTGGGCAGAGTCCACGAGCTTCATGTGGCAAGCGATCCTCGCTGTTACCTCAGGACACGGTGACAGAATTAATGCAGCTCCAGAGCAGCGTGCAGGGCTAATGTTCAGCTCCTGAGCACCCTTCCTCCCGCCGACACCATCACAAAAAAAAAATGTCAGACACTGAGACCAGCTTTGACGATGCTTCTTGCCTCTCTCCGCAGAGTCCCGGGTCCCCGTCGCCCACCAAAAGACAGACCAAGGAGACGACCATCACGGTGAGTACCCTCTCAGCCTTGTTACTATGACGATGTAGCCATGAGAGCAGCCGCGAGAAGCAGCAAATATGGAGACGAGCCGGATTGTTACATTGTAGACAAATTCAAAAACATCTGAAAAAACAAAATTCCAGATGGATCCCCGCAGCCCCCGGAGCTGGGGAGGGAGTCGATCGTATAGAGCGAGGGGGGGGGTTATTAAAACCGCTTCTCAATTAGCTGATTCCCCCCCCCCCCCATTATTACATTTTCAACAGAGCTGCAAGATTTGCTGCCATCGCTCTGATTTACGGGTTAATTAACTAAAAAAATAATTGAAAATCACTTTTTTTTATTAGGATTTATTTTCCAGTATTTGTATTTTATATCTTTTAAAAGGAGACGTTAATTGTTTTTTTTTGTTTTTTAAGATTTTTTTTTTCTTTTTCGGATGTGATGATCAGACCGTTACTGCTGCAAGATATCCAAAAATAACGGTCTGTCGGCAAAATATGGGATTAGCCCCCGTTTACAGGACACAGAGGAGCCGGCAGGTGTCTGATGAGCGGCTGGCACCTGAGCTCGCCCGAACGCGAGCAACAGGCAAGCAGAGCCCCCGCCATCTGCACAGCGGCTTCACCAAAAATGCTTAAATTCAGAACGGAATCTCCTTCCTGCGGTCGGGGGGGCAGGTTAATACAGGGGGGGGGGTGATTGACAGTGAGTAGGAGAGACTCTGTGTACATGGGGGGCTGGGGGGGGGGCGGAGCAGAGGAGATGCAGATGATGGAGTCCTCCCGGAGCATGAATGCATCGTTACGTTCTGCGGCGTCCTGACAGCAATGCTGCGTGACCCCCGGCTGTCCGCCCGCTGCTGCGTGACCCCCGGCTGTCCGCCCGCTGCTGCGTGACCCCCGGCTGTCCGCCCGCTGCTGCGTGACCCCCGGCTGTCCGCCCGATGCTGCGTGACCCCCGGCTGTCCGCCCGATGCTGCGTGACCCCCGGCTGTCCGCCCGATGCTGCGTGACCCCCGGCTGTCCGCCCGATGCTGCGTGACCCCCGGCTGTCCGCCCGATGCTGCGTGACCCCCGGCTGTCCGCCCGATGCTGCGTGACCCCCGGCTGTCCGCCCGATGCTGCGTGACCCCCGGCTGTCCGCCCGATGCTGCGGGATGGAACAGTATATATTTATGTTAGAAAATAAATAAATAACATTTTTCTTATATTGTAAAATGGATTTTAAATCGGTTTTTAACAATTTATCCCAGAATTGATAATTTAAAAAAACATCGTGCAGTTCTCGTCTATGGAGCTGAAAATGTGCATCCAACAGGTATCCGTATACCCTAGGGGGATACACTGCCATGTCGTCCCCCCCACAACAGTCAGTGGAATCTCCCGACTCAGCGACGTCTGGTTGTATTTATGAGAATTTCATTCATCTTCCATGATGGGGCTGATAGACAGTATCACACAGGAGGGGATTAGATACACAGCTCAGCAGACAGTATCACACAGGATAGGATTAGATACACAGCTCAGCAGACAGTATCACACAGGATAGGATTAGATAGACAGCTCAGCAGACAGTATCACACAGGAGAGGATTAGATACACAGCTCAGCAGACAGTATCACACAGGAGGGGATTAGATACACAGCTCAGCAGACAGTATCACACGGGATAGGATTAGATACACAGCTCAGCAGACAGTATCACACAGGATAGGATTAGATACACAGCTCAGCAGACAGTATCACACGGGATAGGATTAGATACACAGCTCAGCAGACAGTATCACACAGGAGGGGATTAGATACACAGCTCAGCAGACAGTATCACACAGGAGGGGATTAGATACACAGCTCAGCAGACTGTATCACACAGAAGGGGATTAGATACACAGCTCAGCAGACCGTATCACACAGGAGGGGATTAGATACACAGCTCAGCAGACAGTATCACACAGGAGGGGATTAGATACACAGCTCAACAGACAGTATCACACAGGATAGGATTAGATACACAGCTCCGCAGACAGTATCACACATGACAAGATTAGATACACAGCTCAGCAGACAGTATCACACAGGATAGAATTAGATACACAGCTCAGCACACAGTATCACACAGGATAGGATTAGATACAGAGCTCAGCAGACAGTATTACACAGGATAGGATTAGATACAGAGCTCAGCAGACAGTATCACACAGGAAATGATTAGATACAGAGCTCAGCAGATGGTATCACACATGATGGAATTAGACATGGACTCAGCAGGCAGTATCACACACAATGGGTTTAGATACACAGCTCAGCAGACAGTATCACACAGGATAGAATTAGATACACAGCTCAGCACACAGTATCACACAGGATAGGATTAGATACAGAGCTCAGCAGACAGTATTACACAGGATAGGATTAGATACAGAGCTCAGCAGACAGTATCACACAGGATAGGATTAGATACAGAGCTCAGCAGATGGTATCACACATGATGGAATTAGACATGGACTCAGCAGGCAGTATCACACACAATGGGTTTAGATACGGGACTGTGTTTCTGGTATGTTGTTCAGTAGAGCTCAGACACGTGACGTCGGGCGGTCGGGATATGTATGTACACTTTGGGTCTCGTCCCCTGCTCCCTGCATGTTACTCTGTCGGGGGAGGGGTACAGTGGGAATTAGAAAGGGCTCATGCTCACGACCATATATATATTTTCTGGTCCGCAAAACACAGAACCGCAAAAAATATGGATGATGTCCGTGTGCATTCCGTATTTTGTGGAACGGAACAGCCGGCCCCTAATAGAACAGTGCTATCCTTGTCTGCAATGCGGACAATAAGAGGAGGACATGTTCTATTTATTTTTATTTTTTGCGGAACGGACATGTGGAAACCGAATGCACATGGAGTAACTCCCGTGATTTTTTTTTTTTTGCAAACCCATTGAAATTAACGGTTCCGCATACAGTCCACAAAAAAAACAGAACAGACCTGGAAAGAAAATCCGTTCATGTGCATGAGCCCTAAGGAGGAGTTATTTTGGTAATGGCGGACATCCTGAGGTGTAGTAAATGAAGCGATGTGTTGTGTCCTGGAAGAAGCGTCAGATGAAGGCGTGTAGAGCAGGGCGGCCGTAGATAAGCTGTTGTACTGCTGGGTCCTTGAGAAGACTTGATGACTTTGGTGGGATCTGTGAGCCGCTAGAGTGAACCCTTCGTTACCATATAGCTCCGTACTCAGAATATGGTTTGGAGAAGATGATGGTGAAGACGTGCGAGTATCTGACGCCACCATCAAGATCAAACCTAAGAGTCCGTTTTGGAGTAAACATCCTCAGGATCATGGATCGCTTCTATTTCACAGGTCCTCCGTGGTGCCATTCTTCATGGACAGCTGACCATTCTGAACCTCCAGCTTTTGGACCAGATCAGAGACGGGGGGGAAACCTGTGGATCATTACAGATGCTTGTAGATCATCTTATCCAGGGCTCTCCGCTCTAGATCTTCCAGTTGTCTCCTGGTGATCTCTTTTAGGATATCAGCCTTATGCTCCTGACTTTTCTTGCTCGGGTCTTTCACAGACTCGTCGTCGTCTCCTTTTTTGAATGAGTATTCTTCTGAAAGTCTTCTTCGTAGAGCGTTTATTTAGAAAATGTGTTATTGGTGTTCTCCATTGTTTTAGAAGATGGCATAGACTCAGGACTTGTCCTTGGGTATCTCAGGAACTTCAGGTGGTGCACTTTCTATTCTCCAGGTTGGTGATAGGTTCACGGATGATGTATTCTGCTGACTCCTTGTGATCTCTCAGGTGGTCATCACACAGAGAAGTTCCTCTAGATGTGTGAACTCAGTGAGAAGAAGCAATTGTGGTCACTAATCCATGTAAAGCTGGATTACCAGGACCTGATGTAAGGTTGTCCTCGAAGATGTTTTGTCCTATAGAATATTACTTCTATACCGTCCGAAAGACACATACCGTATATACCTTGTGTGCCTCTGTAGGTCAGAAAGAAAGACTTCCATAGTAGACAACAAACTGTCCCCTTCTCCTGGTGCAGGCCCTAAGTTTGCTGTATCTAACCTCCTAAGAACCACAACTTATTGGAGATCAGACTCTGAATGTTTCCACCAACCAACCTGTCAGCCATGATCTTCCATTAATCAAGGAAATTGCTGGCCTACCAAAATCTGACCACCTTATTGGGTCGACCACTTTTCAGGCCCTTAAGTAGAGCGATATAGTGCCTATCACTGTGTCCCATCTATGCAGAGTAGACCTGACCATCTCATGTATGCAAAAATATTCTCAACAGCATTGGCCAGGAAGGACCTCTTCTGAAACCATGTCCTTCTGTTGAAGGCCTCAAAATTATCTTGACTGCCCCTTCTCAAAAAAATCTTCTCAACCAGACTCATTCGAAAGGTCATACATGGACTTCTACCCAAAGAAGCCACCAAGATCCACTGCCTATTCTACCCAAATCCTCCTCAGTCCTGTTAGTAAATGTGGACATCATGACCCATGGAGCAGTTTCTGGCATCCAATAATCTACCTACGAGCAAGAAGGATGAAATTGGTCTCCTCTCTTTTGGCCCCATGTGAAATTGGTCTCCTCTCTTTTGGCCCCATGTGAAATTGGTCTCCTCTTTTGGCCCCATGTGAAATTGGTCTCCTCTTTTGGCCCCATGTGAAATTGGTCTCCTCTCTTTTAGCCCCATGTGAAATTGGTCTCCTCTTTTGGCCCCATATGAAATTGGTCTCTCTCTTGGCCCCATGTGAAATTGGTCTCTCTCTTTGGCCCCATGTGAAATTGGTCTCCTCTTTAGGCCCCATATGAAATTGGTCTCCTCTTTAGGCCCCATGAAATTGGTCTCTCTCTTGCCCCATGAAATTGGTCTCTCTCTTGGCCCCATGAAATTGGTCTCTCTTTGGCCCCATGTGAAATTGGTCTCCTCTCTTTTGGCCCCATGTGAAATTGGTCTCCTCTCTTTTGGCCCCATATGAAATTGGTCTCCTCTTTTGGCCCCATGTGAAATTGGTCTCCTCTTTTGGCCCCATGTGAAATTGGTCTCCTTCTTTTGGCCCCATGTGAAATTGGTCTCCTCTCTTTTGGCCCCATGGGAAATTGGTCCCCTCTCTTTTGGCCCCATGTGAAATTGGTCTCCTCTCTTTAGGCCCCATATGAAATTGGTCTCCTCTCTTTTGGCCCCATATGAAATTGGTCTCCTCTCTTTTGGCCCCATGTGAAATTGGTCTCCTCTCTTTTGGCCCCATGTGAAATTGGTCTCCTCTCTTTTGGCCCCATATGAAATTGGTCTCCTCTCTTTTGGCCCCATGTGAAATTGGTCTCCTCTCTACTGGCCCCATGTGAAATTGATCTCCTCTCTTTTCGCCCCATATGAAATTGGTCTCCTTTCTTTTGGCCTCATGTGAAATTGGTCTCCTCTCTTTTGGCCCCATGTGAAATTGGTCTCCTCTCTTTTGGCCCCATGGGAAATTGGTCTCCTCTCTTTTGGCCCCATGGGAAATTGGTCTCCTCTCTTTTGGCCCCATGTGAAATTGGTCTCCTCTCTTTTGGCCCCATGTGAAATTGGTCTCCTCTCTTTTGGCCCCATGTGAAACTGGTCTCTTCTCTTTTGGCACCGTATGAAATTGGTCTCCTCTCTACTGGCCCCATAGCTGCCTCGGTGCTCTCATTTCGACTTGTTGATCACGACCTCAATCTATAAAGGTTGGCCTCTCCATGAAGGGTTCACACTACAGCTCATTTTCTCCACTAGTCCCAAGTAGAAGACCTCTGACCTTGTCCTCCGTATCTCGGTGGGAACCATCAAACTCTTCTAATAGTGTCTAAAGTGCCAGATTGGTTTCTTAGGATCCTTCTATGTGGAGAGACAAGTGGTTTTCTTGAAATGGTCAAAGATAAATTCACATTAATAAGGTGAAGCTCCGAAGAGCTCATGTTACATGGGGTTAAAGAATAGAATGCGAGAACTACATCAAAACTGACAACCAGAGATGTGACCAATGATGAGCTCCATGACACCACCATCGTGGACACTAGAAGGACTCACTAATCGCTGTCGGCCATGTGTATTGTATACAATGATTTATCTGTGAGCTAGGAAATAATTAAAAAGACGCAAACATTTTTTTTAAATTACAATATCGGAATATGATGTTTTTGTCTCCTACAGATAAACTGCGTGACGTTCCCCCACCCTGACACCATGCCTGAGCAGCAACTGCTGAAGCCCGGAGAGTGGAGCTACTGCGATTATTTCTGGGTAAGTCCTCCACTTCTTGTATATAGTGATATGGAGCATGCTGGTATAACCTGGGTATCTCCTGTATATAATTATATATGTACAGCTGGTATAACCTGGGCATCTCCTGTATATAATTATATATGTACAGCTGGTATAAGTTACACGCCTTCTTGTATATAGTGATATGGAGCATGCTGGTATAACCTGGGTATCTCCTGTATATAATTATATATGTACAGCTGGTATAACCTGGGCATCTCCTGTATATAATTATATATGTACAGCTGGTATAACCTGGGCATCTCCTGTATATGATTATATATGTACAGCTGGTATAACCTGGGCATCTCCTGTATATAATTATATATGTACAGCTGGTATAAGTTATACATCTTCTGTATATAGTGATATGGAGCATGCTGGTATAACCTGGGTATCTCATGTATATAATTACATATGTACAGCTGGTATAAGTTATACATCTTCTTGTATATAGTGATATGGAGCATGCTGGTATAACCCGGGCATCTCCTGTATATAATTATATATGTACAGCTGGTATAACCTGGGTATCTCCTGTATATAATTATATATGTACAGCTGGTATAACCTGGGCATCTCCTGTATATAATTATATATGTACAGCTGGTATAAGTTATACATCTTCTTGTATATAGTGATATGGACCATGCTGGTATAACCTGGGTATCTCCTGTATATAATTATATATGTACAGCTGGTATAAGTTATACATCTTCTGTATATAGTAATATGGACCATGCTGGTATAACCTGGGTATCTCCTGTATATAATTATATTTGTACAGCTGGTATAAGTTATACATCTTCTTGTATATAGTGATATGGAGCATGCTGGTATAACCTGGGTATCTCCTGTATATTAATTATATATGTACAGCTGGTATAACCTGGGTATCTCCTTTATATAATTATATATGTACAGCTGGTATAACCTGGGTATCTCCTGTATATAATTATATATGTACAGCAGGTATAACCTGGGTATCTCCTGTATATAATTATATATGTACAGCTGGTATAACCTGGGTATCTCCTGTATATAATTATATTTGTACAGCTGGTATAAGTTATACATCTTCTTGTATATAGTGATATGGAGCATGCTGGTATAACCTGGGCATCTCCTGTATATAATTATATATGTACAGCTGGTATAAGTTATACATCTTCTTGTATATAGTGATATGGACCATGCTGGTATAACCTGGGTATCTCCTGTATATAATTATATATGTACAGCTGGTATAACCTGGGTATCTCCTGTATATAATTATATATGTACAGCTGGTATAAGTTATACATCTTCCTGTATATAATTATATATGTACAGCTGGTATAAGTTACACATCTTCTTGTATACAGTGATATGGAGCATGCTGGTATAACCTGGGCATCTCCTGTATATAATTATATATGTACAGCTGGTATAACCTGGGCATCTCCTGTATATAATTATATATGTACAGCTGGTATAACCTGGGCATCTCCTGTATATAATTATATATGTACAGCTGGTATAACCTGGGCATCTCCTGTATATAATTATATATGTACAGCTGGTATAACCTGGGTATCTCCTGTATATAATTATATATGTACAGCTGGTATAAGTTATACATCTTCTTGTATATAGTGATATGGACCATGCTGGTATAACCTGGGTATCTTCTGTATATAATTATATATGCACAGCTGGTATAAGTTGAGCATTGTGTATAACTGATGTTGGTGTCCGTATTGTTCTCTCATAGTTGGTTTTTCTTATGTCTGCTCAGATATTCTTACACAGGAGTTCTATATAATGGATCAGACCTTTAACCTTGTAATAATGTCACTTATTCCTCCTTCTTTGTCGTCGTCTTATCATCCTCTGCCATGTGACAGTTCTTTCCCCTGAGGCTCCTTCCTCAGGCTCCGCTCTCCTGCTGCATACTAATGATTGGCAGGTGCTAGTGGCTGCTCTGTGCTCCCAGCTGTCAATACTGATCACTGCGTGTACGTGTGACAGGTCGGCGCTCACTATAGTCTTGAGATGGACTGGGAGTACAAACATAAACGTGTACACACTTCTGTACCAGAGGCAGTATTATAGCAGTTATATTCTTGTACATAGGAGCAGTATTATAGTAGTTATATTCTTGTACATAGGAGGCAGTATTATAGTAGATATATTCCTGTACATAGGAGCAGTATTATAGTAGTTATATCCTTGTACATAGGAGGCAGTATTATAGTAGTTATATTCTTGTACATAGGAGCAGTATTATAGTAGTTATATTCTTGTACATAGGAGGCAGTATTATAGTAGTTATATTCTTGTACATAGGAGCAGTATTATAGTAGTTATATTCTTGTACATAGGAGCAGTATTATAGTAGTTATATTCTTGTACATAGGAGCAGTATTATAGTAGTTATATTCCTGTACATAGGAGGCAGTATTATAGTAGTTATATTCTTGTACATAGGAGCAGTATTATAGTAGTTATATTCCTTGTACATAGGAGCAGTATTATAGTAGTTATATTCTTGTACATAGGAGCAGTATTATAGTAGTTATATTCTTGTACATAGGAGGCAGTATTATAGTAGTTATATTCCTGTACATAGGAGCAGTATTATAGTAGTTATATTCTTGTACATAGGAGCAGTATTATAGTAGTTATATTCCTGTACATAGGAGCAGTATTATAGTAGTTATATTCCTGTACATAGGAGCAGTATTATAGTAGTTATATTCTTATACATAGGAGCAGTATTATAGTAGTTATATTCTTGTACATAGGAGCAGTATTATAGCAGTTATATTCTTGTACATAGGAGCAGTATTATAGTAGTTATATTCTTGTACATAGGAGGCAGTATTATAGTAGTTATATTCTTGTACATAGGAGGCAGTATTATAGTAGTTATATTCTTGTACATAGGAGCAGTATTATAGTAGTTATATTCTTGTACATAGGAGCAGTATTATAGTAGTTATATTCTTGTACATAGGAGCAGTATTATAGTAGTTATATTCTTGTACATAGGAGCAGTATTATAGTAGTTATATTCTTGTACATAGGAGCAGTATTATAGTAGTTATATTCCTGTACATAGGAGCAGTATTATAGTAGTTATATTCTTGTACATAGGAGCAGTATTATAGTAGTTATATTCTTGTACATAGGAGCAGTATTATAGTAGTTATATTCTTGTACATAGGAGCAGTATTATAGTAGTTATATTCTTGTACATAGGAGCAGTATTATAGCAGTTATATTCTTGTATATAGGAGCAGTATTATAGTAGTTATATTCTTGTACATAGGAGGCAGTATTATAGTAGTTATATTCTTGTACATAGGAGCAGTATTATAGTAGTTATATTCTTGTACATAGAAGCAGTATTATAGTAGTTATATTCTTGTACATAGGAGCAGTATTATAGTAGTTATATTCTTGTACATAGGAGGCAGTATTATAGTAGTTATATTCTTGTACATAGGAGCAGTATTATAGTAGTTATATTCTTGCACATAGGAGGCAGTATTATAGTAGTTATATTCTTGTACATAGGAGGCAGTATTATAGTAGTTATATTCTTGTACATAGGAGCAGTATTATAGTAGTTATATTCTTGTACATAGGAGCAGTATTATAGCAGTTATATTCTTGTACATAGGAGCAGTATTATAGTAGTTATATTCTTGTACATAGGAGCCAGTATTATAGTAGTTATATTCTTGTACATAGGAGCAGTATTATAGTAGTTATATTCTTGTACATAGGAGCAGTATTATAGTAGTTATATTCTTGTACATAGGAGCAGTATTATAGCATTTATATTCTTGTACATAGGAGGCAGTATTATAGCATTTATATTCTTGTACATAGGAGGCAGTATTATAGTAGTTATATTCTTGTACATAGGAGCAGTATTATAGTAGTTATATTCTTGTACATGGGAGGTAGTATTATAGCAGTTATATTCTTGTACATAGGAGCAGTATTATAGTTGTTATATTCTTGTACATAGGAGCAGTATTATAGTAGTTATATTCTTGTACATAGGAGGCAGTATTATAGTAGTTATATTCTTATACATAGGAGGCAGTATTATAGTATGTGTGTGTATATATATATATTCTTGTACACAGTAACAGGGTTGTATAACATTTAGATGTGTAGAATTTCAGAAATCCTTTATTCATTCGGATTCTTGTTTTATAGGCAGATAAAAAAGATCCACAAGGAAACAGCTCGGTGACCGGATTTGAAGAACTCCTCCAGAAACAGCTTAAAGGAAAACAAATGCAGAAGGAGATGGCAGAATTCATCCGTGAACGGTATTCATGATATTCTTCTCTCCTCCTAATAATCTCTGCTCCCCCGGGCTTTAACCTAATTCAATCACACCGAAACTCTAATGGAAACCTCTCCGGACTTTCTTGGCGTATTAGAATTGTGAATATTTATGAGGAGGGGTGGAAACAGTTTTCAGGTGGTGCGGCCTCATCCTCTGTTATACGTGTGGAGGGGAGATTCAGAGCAATGGTTTATGGACCTCATTACATAGGGGGCCTTGGGGGGTACTACATCTCCTTGGGGAGAGTGCCTTAAGGAGTCTTGTAGGGCAGGCAATTCTCCTTTGGAATTCTGGTAAGATATGCAAATTAGCTCTTAGCAAGCTCCGCCTCTGATCTCAAGGCCTATTTAAAGGGTCGAACATTGACTTTTAGGACAGCTGCCTTACATTTGGTGGCATCAGACGGCGGCCCACCCCAGAACAGTTATCAGATTAACATATCTAAGGGCCGGGGCTTTGTAGATGTCACCCTTTCTATCCAGACACCATGCTTGGGAGCGCTGAATAGGAAGAGGGCGGAGTTAGATTTATGCAGGGGTGGGGCTTCCTCGGTTTGTGGGCCCTAGAGCAGCAGTCTGGACCCAGTCATGCTCAGTTTTGCAAATCCAGTGGGAAAACAAACACTGTATCCTGATTTTTCCATAGTTAGGTTGGACTCCATGATCCATGCTCTTTAACCAAAGCACCAGAACGCCCTCTGTCTCTTGGCTCCTCCCTTAGCCTTTTATTGTCTGTTAAAGGGATTCTCCAGAAATTTCCTTTATTTCTCTTTTCCTGTAATTTACTTCTCAGGATCAAGATTGAGGAAGAATATGCAAAAAACTTGGCAAAACTGTCCCAGAATTCTCTGGCGTCACAAGAGGAAGGGTGAGTCGTCAGATCCTTACATTTTCCTACAATCATCTGTATACTGAATGTTTAACATCCAGAAATCAGAGGGTTAGCTGAAAAGGGGGCGGAGTTGTGACTACTTCACAAAAAAAAAAAAAATTTTTTTCCACGAATAACAGGTGTAGTATAAGGTGTGGATCTCATGTCTGATCACATGTCATTATATCAGTGATGTCATCAGCAGGGGCGGGGCTGTGACAACCTCTCAGACAGGATATACAGGCAGGTTGTCAGCAGTAATAGATGTTCCTGTAGTATAAGGTGTGGATCTCATGTCTGATCACATGTCATTATATCAGTGATGTCATCAGCAGGGGGCGGGGCTGTGACAACCCCTCAGACAGGATATAGAGGCAGGTTGTCAGCAGTAATAGATGTTCCTGTAGTATAAGGTGTGGATCTCATGTCTGATCACATGTCATTATATCAGTGATGTCATCAGCAGGGGGCGGGGCTGTGACTACCTCTCAGACAGGATATACAGGCAGGTTGTCAGCAGTAATAGATGCTCCTGTAGTATAAGGGGTGTGGATCTCATGTCTGATCACATGTCATTATATCAGTGATGTCATCAGCAGGGGGCGGGGCTGTGACACCCTCTCAGACATGATATACAGGCAGGTTGTCAGCAGTAATAGATGTTCCTGTAGTATAAGGGGTGTGGATCTCATGTCTGATCACATGTCATTATATCAGTGATGTCACCAGCGGGGGGCGGGGCTGTGACTACCCCTCAGACAGGATATACAGGCAGGTTGTCAGCAGTAATAGAGGTTCCTGTAGTATAAGGGGTGTGGATCTCATGTCTGATCACATCTCATTATATCAGTGATGTCATCAGCAGGGGGCGGGGCTGTGACACCCTCTCAGACATGATACACAGGCAGGTTGTCAGCAGTAATAGATGCTCCTGTAGTATAAGGGGTGGATCTCATGTCTGATCACATGTCATTATATCAGTGAGGTCATCAGCAGGGGGCGGGGCTGTGACAACCTCTCAGACAGGGTATACAGGCAGGTTGTCAGTAGTAATAGATGTTCCTGTAGTATAAGGTGTGGATCTCATGTCTGATCACATGTCATTATATCAGTGATGTCACCAGCGGGGGGCGGGGCTGTGACTACCCCTCAGACAGGATATACAGGCAGGTTGTCAGCAGTAATAGATGTTCCTGTAGTATAAGGTGTGGATCTCATGTCTGATCACATGTCATTATATCAGTGATGTCATCAGCAGGGGGCGGGGCTGTGACTACCTCTCAGACAGGATATACAGGCAGGTTGTCAGCAGTAATAGATGTTCCTGTAGTATAAGGTGTGGATCTCATGTCTGATCACATGTCATTATATCAGTGATGTCATCAACAGGGGGCGGGGCTGTGACAACCTCTCAGACAGGATATATAGGCAGGTTGTCAGCAGTAATAGATGTTCCTGTAGTATAAGGGGTGTGGATCTCGTGTCTGATCACATGTCATTATATCAGTGATGTCATCAGCAGGGGGCGGGGCTGTGACTACCTCTCAGACAGGATATACAGGCAGGTTGTCAGCAGTAATAGATGTTCCTGTAGTATAAGGTGTGGATCTCATGTCTGATGACTCTGATTTCCCACGAGCGACGTCTCTGCTGCAGCCTCGTGTTTCTGCACTTGATGATTGTAAATGTCGGTGCGTCCCTGTAGAGCTGCAGGTGTAATCCTGTCAGCGGGGGCAGCACTTGGTCTTGTACTGTACATGGGGGGGGGTCTCTGGTTTATGGTATGTATGGTATACGTTATTTTTCTGGTATAGCTGTATTTCTTGTCCTGCACCGCCCTCTAGTGGCCGCCCTGTGTGATTACAGCGCCATTCACCACACTGCGGCCACTTGTTTCGTTAAGCCGCATGTTGTCTCACTACATAATTCTTCTGTGACACTCCAGGAATAATTCCTTTTACCAGAACAGGGGATCAGAGAAAGATAAAGAACGCGACCCGGGGAGTTATCCCTGAGAACACAGTGCGAATATGATCGCATGATTATTATGTAGAAGCAAAGGCGGCTGGAAGGAGCCATTAACCCATTGGAGTACGGAATCCGAGGATTTTTACAGTGCACCATCTTTAAGTTCAGGGATGGTTTGCCAATAAATTAAAGGGTAACTAAGATAATTATTGGCTAGAAGTCTCGCTGGTAAACATTGCTTGGCTCAGATTGAGGGGATCGGCAATTGCTCAGTCATCCAACAGCTGCAAAAACGCCGTAATGTGAATGGGTGGTTCTGGTTGAACATATTTCTATCCCACATCCCAGGGCAAAGCATTTTATGAAAAGCCTTTAACAAGCTGAGTAATCATAAAGGTTTCACTCGTTGGACCAACCATATAATACCAGCAGCATCGGGCACAGTTCATGGGGATATGACACACTATACAGCATCGGGCACAGTTCATGGGGATATGGCACACTATACAGCAGCAGCAGTCACAGTTCATGGGGATATGGCACACTATACAGCACCGGGAACAGTTCATGGGGATATGGCACACTATACAGCGCCGGCCACAGTTCATGGGGATATGGCACACTATACAGCACCGGGCACAGTTCATGGGGATATGGCACACTATACAGCACCGGGCACAGTTCATGGGGATATGGCACACTAGACAGCAGCGGGCACAGTTCATGAGGATATGACACACTATACAGCGCCGGCCACAGTTCATGGGGATATAACACACTATACAGCGCCGGCCACAGTTCATGGGGATATGACACACTATACAGCACCGGGTACAGTTCATGGGGATATGGCACACTATACAGCGCCGGGTACAGTTCATGGGGATATGGCACACTATACAGCAGCAGCAGTCACAGTTCATGGGGATATGGCACACTATACAGCTGCAGCAGTCACAGTTCATGGGGATATGACACACTATACAGCACCGGACACAGTTCATGGGGATATGACACACTATACAGCACCAGGCACAGTTCATGGGGATATGACACACTATACAGCACCAGGCACAGTTCATGGGGATATGACACACTATACAGCGCCGGGCACAGTTCATGGGGATATGACACACTATACAGCAATGGGTACAGTTCATTGGGATATGGCACACTATACAGCGCCAGGCACAGTTCATGGGGATATGACAAACTATACAGCACCAGGCACAGTTCATGGGGATATGACACACTATACAGCAATGGGTACAGTTCATGGGGATATGACACACTATACAGCACCGGGCACAGTTCATGGGGATATGACACACTATACAGCGCCGGACACAGTTCATGGGGATATGAGAAGAAAGGGATGCAAATGAGCTCTTACCAAGCTCTGCCTCTGGTGCCACCAGATGAAAGGCAGCTATCCTCTAAGTCCGTGTTCGACCCTTTAAATAGGCCTTGAGATGTGAGTCGGATATTCAATAGGCCAGCATCTCATCTGCAGACAGCTGTTTCGGGTTAATTGCCCCGCATCAGTGCAGAGCAGAGAGTACTGTCCTAACTGAGAAGCCTAACGCTGGGTTCACACTTGAGCGTACTTGATACGCGCGTGTTACTCGTGTTTTTGACGCACGTATTACAGCGCGTTTGTGGAAATGGGAAACTCGTGTCGTATGCTCGTTCGTGTGATTGACCACTCTGGCGTTAATCACAATACGCGCAACAATACGCCCCAAAGAAGCTCTTCTACTTCTTTGGGCGTAGGGTGTTTTACAGATCGTTCGTACGCGCTGTAAAACGCTCAGGTGAGAACCATGCCCATAGGGAAACATGGGTTTTTGCCTGTTGAGCGTTTTACAGCGCGTAGGGACGCGCTGTAAAACGCTGAAGTGTGAACCCAGCGTAAGTCAGGATTTGGGGGTTACTATCTCTCCTTGGGGAGAGAGCGCCTAAATCGGCGTGAGAAGGGCTCATAGACTATACATGCTCCTCCGAGTCACGTCTTAAGGCCTAATTAAAGGGTCAAACACTGACTTATAGGATAGCTGCCTTACATCTGGTGGCATTAGAGGCAAAGCTTGTTAAGAGCTCATTTGCATCCCTTTCTTCTTATAATTCCAGAGGCGCATGTATGGCCTAGAAGTCTCCTCATGCCCATATATGACACACTATATAATAACAGCCGCACCAGTCAAATTTCATGGCGGCATAGCACACTATATAATAACAGCAGCACCAGGCACAGTTCATGGAAGTACAGACACTATATAATATCAGTACCAGGCACATTTCATGGGGATATGGCACACTATATAATACCAGCAGCACCAGGCGCAGTTCATGGAGGTAAGGACACTATATAATATTAGTACCAAGCACATTTCCTGGGGATATGGCATACTATATAATAGCAGCAGCACCAGGCGCAGTTCATGGAAGTACAGACACTATATAATATCAGTACCCAGCACATTTCATGGGGATATGGCACACTATATAATGCCAGCAGCACCAGGCACAGTTCATGGCGGCATAGCACACTATATAATATCAGTACCCAGCACATTTCATGGGGATATGGCACACTATATAATACCAGCAGCACCAGGCACAGTTCATGGAGGTACAGACACTATATAATATCAGTACCCAGCACATTTCATGGGGATATGGCACACTATATAATACCAGCAGCACCAGGCGCAGTTCATGGAGGTAAGGACACTATATAATATCAGTACCAGGCACATTTCATGGGGATATGGCATACTATATAAAAGCAGCAGCACCAGGCAAAGTTGATGGGGTTATGTTACAATATATAGTATCCGCAGACCAGACACATTTCATGGGGGTATGGCACACTTTATAATAACACCAGGCACAGTTCATGGCACACTATATAATAGCAGCACCAGGCACAGTTCATGGAGGTATGGCACACTATATAATAGCAGCACCAGGCACAGTTCATGGAGATATGGCACACTTCATAATAGCACAGGTATACTTCATGGTGGTACGGCACACTATATAATAACAGTAGCACCAGGCATATTTCATGGGGGTATGGAACACTATTGTTTTGGAAATATCTGAGATTGGTTTTCTCAATTTTTTTTTTTATCTACACAGCTCCAGTACGGAGGGTTTCATCTCAGCTGATTAGTTTACGTCTTTCATACTGGAGCAGTGAATGGACAGAAAAGAACTCTGTACCTATCCCTGGTGGTGCAGAGATCAACGTTTAGTGATAAAGTAATGTCCCTGCTGTCCAGTGGTTTAATAAACAGTCTGGTGGTTTAGGGTTAAGTAATGTACTAGGAATCAAGTGGTCATATAAATAGACTGATGGTATGAGGTTTAGTAACGGCGTCCAGTGGTCTTGTTAATTCTGATGGTATGGGGCAGGCATCCTCAAACTGCGGCCCTCCAGCTGTTGTAAAACTACCACAATGCTGTACGGCATACTCTGATGATAGCCCTGGTGTCTGGTGCTCTAGTGATGGCCCTGGTGTCTGGTGCTCTGGTGATGGCCCTGGTGTCTGGTGCTCTGGTGATAGGCCCTGGTGTCTGGTGCTCTGGTGATGGCCCTGGTGTCTGGTGCTCTGGTGATGGCCCTGGTGTCTGGTGCTCTGGTGATGATAGCCCTGGTGCTCTGGTGTCTGGTGATGGCCCTGGTGTCTGGTGCTCTGATGATGATGGCCCTGGTGTCTGGTGCTCTGATGATGATGGCCCTGGTGTCTGGTGCTCTGATGATGATGATGGCCCTGGTGTCTAGCGCTCTGATGATGATGATGGCCCTGGTGTCTAGCGCTCTGATGATGATGATAGCCCTGGTGTCTGGTGCTCTGACGTTGATAGCCCTGGTGTCTTGTGCTCTAATGATGGCAGCCCTGGTGTCTGGTCCTCTGATGATGGCAGCCCTGGTGTCTGGTGCTCTGATGATGATGGCCCTGGTGTCTGGCGCTCTGATGATGATGGCCCTGGTGTCTGGCGCTCTGATGATGATGATGATAGCCCTGGTGTCTGGTGCTCTGATGATGATAGCCCTGGTGTCTGGCGCTCTGATGATGATGATGGCCCTGGTGTCTGGCGCTCTGATGATGATAGCCCTGGTGTCTGGCGCTCTGATGATGATGATAGCCCTGGTGTCTGGTGCTCTGATGATGATGGCCCTGGTGTCTGGTGCTCTGATGATGATGATAGCCCTGGTGTCTGGTGCTCTGATGATGATGGCCCTGGTGTCTGGTGCTCTGATGATGATGATAGCCCTGGTGTCTGGTGCTCTGATGATGATAGCCCTGGTGTCTGGTGCTCTGATGGCCCTGGTGTCTCGCGCTCTGATGATGATGGCCCTGGTGTCTGGCGCTCTGATGATGATGATGGCCCTGGTGTCTGGCGCCTGATGATGATAGCCCACAGTGTCACGCTCTGATGATGATGATAGCCCTGGTGTCTGGGCGTCTGATGATGATGATAGCCCTGGTGTCTGGTGCTCTGATGATGATAGCCCTGGTGTCTGGCGCTCTGATGATGATGGCCCTGGTGTCTGGCGCTCTGATGATGATGATGGCCCTGGTGTCTGGTGCTCTGATGATGATGATAGCCCTGGTGTCTGGTGCTCTGATGATGATGATAGCCCTGGTGTCTGGCGCTCTGATGATGATGATGGCCCTGGTGTCTGGTGCTCTGATAGCCCTGGTGTCTGGTGCTCTGATGATGATGATAGCCCTGGTGTCTGGCGCTCTGATGATGATGATGGCCCTGGTGTCTGGTGCTCTGATGATGATGATAGCCCTGGTGTCTGGTGCTCTGGTGATAGCCCTGGTGTCTGGTGCTCTGGTGATAGCCCTGGTGCTCTGACGATGGCCCTGGTGTCTGGCGCTCTGATGATGATGGCCCTGGTGTCTGGCGCTCCCATATCTGCCCTATGTTCAGTTCTCATCCAGTTCGACCGTTGTGGTACAGCCGGACATGGAGTGGGGGTTAACCATATCACCGTATCCTAGTTACGGTGCACGTCTCCTGCGCCTCGGGGTTCTCTCTCCCCCTTGATGTCTGCACGGGGCTGAATTTATAGAGGTCTCTGAGTTAATGGTCCATAATTCAGCAGATTGGGCCCCTCCAAACCCTAATCTATCATTAATGGGGCAGATTTATGAGCCAGCATGCCTCCTCCCTGTGCCCGGGGCGATGGGTCTGGAGATGCCTTCCAGAACGGCACCGGCCGCCTTCACCTGAGCCATGAATCCCGTGGAGATCACTAATCCTGCAGACGACACTCGGGGGTTACAGTGGATCACACGGTTTCTTAAAGGGACCTGCTCCAGATTATTAGGAGAAGCGCGCTCACCATAGGCCTCAGCGGCGCTCCCTCCCGGGGGTTACGCCGCGCCTTTTACTCTAGTTACACCCAGAGCTGCTGCATTCTCACCTCTGATTTCTCTTGTAAAGCAAGTCATGTAATATAATAAAATATAACGTAATATGGTGATATATCATGAGCGCAATGCTGTCATTTACTGGAAGAGGTAATGCAGTATAAAGTAATGGAACACGATTTTGTGTTTCGCCAGGACCCTGGGTGAATCTTGGGCCCAAGTCAAGAAAAGTCTCGCAGACGAGGCCGAAGTTCATCTCAAATTTTCCTCGAAGGTAAGAAAATACTGTGCAATTTCTACATTGTACGTGGGGAGGCGTGAGGTGTGTGGCGACTCGAGGGCAGTTCTGGGGTCCCCCCAGCCGGGCACCAGGTCCAGGACTGACGTCAATGTATCTGCGGGTCACCAACTCCCATCATCTCCTCATAGCTACAGAGTGAAGTGGAGAAACCCCTGCTGAACTTCAGAGAAAACTTCAAGAAGGACATGAAGAAGTTCGACCACCACATAGCGGACTTACGGAAGCAGCTCGCCAGCCGATACGCCTCTGTAGAGAAGGTGAATCCTCAGTCACAGGGGGCGGGGCTGTGACAACCCCTCAGACAGGATATACAGGCAGGTTGTCAGCAGTAATAGATGTTCCTGTAGTATAAGGGGTGTGGATCTCATGTCTGATCACATGTCATTATATCAGTGATGTCATCAGCAGGGGGCGGGGCTGTGACTACCTCTCAGACAGGATATACAGGCAGGTTGTCAGCAGTAATAGATGTTCCTGTAGTATAAGGGGTGTGGATCTTATGTCTGATCACATGTCATTATATCAGTGATGTCATCAGCAGGGGGCGGGGCTGTGACAACCTCTCAGACAGGATATACAGGCAGGTTGTCAGCAGTAATAGATGTTCCTGTAGTATAAGGTGTGTGGATCTCATGTCTGATCACATGTCATTATATCAGTGATGTCATCAGCAGGGGGCGGGGCTGTGACTACCTCTCAGACAGGATATACAGGCAGGTTGTCAGCAGTAATAGATGTTCCTGTAGTATAAGGGTGTGGATCTCATGTCTGATCACATGTCATTATATCAGTGATGTCATCAGCAGGGGGCGGGGCTGTGACAACCTCTCAGACAGGATATACAGGCAGGTTGTCAGCAGTAATAGATGTTCCTGTAGTATAAGGTGTGTGGATCTCATGTCTGATCACATGTCATTATATCAGTGATGTCATCAGCAGGGGGCGGGGCTGTGACAACCTCTCAGACAGGATATACAGGCAGGTTGTCAGCAGTAATAGATGTTCCTGTAGTATAAGGTGGTTGGATCAGCTGTCGGCAGGTAACCCAGTAATAAGGATGTTCTGTAGTTGAGCTGGAGTTCCCCTTTAAGCCCCGCCCTTTTCTCCTCCTAGCAGTCTTGTAACCTCTTGCATTGTGTTCCCCTCCTCTTCAGGCCCGGAAAGCTTTGGCCGAGAGACAGAAAGATCTGGAAGTGAAAACGCAGCAACTGGAAATAAAACTGAGCAACAAGACGGAAGAAGACATTAAGAAGGCGCGGAGGAAGTCGACACAAGCAGGTGAGGGGCGTGCCTCGTGTGCTGCTAATGTGTAGGACCTTGATGCTTTTCGGGAGGTCACCACCTGTCGCCCAGCAGTGATCGAGCCCGGGCTGAGCTCTTGCCCACATATCGGGGCCCCTCCATTGTGTACCCCGGTAGATAAGGTCTCGGCAGTCTAATAGACCCTGGAAGGTCCACATCGTCCTCCCCACGTCACCGCCCGCACCTTCTACATCATCTCTTCTCTCCTGACATGAATTCAATATATAATTCTCTGATTCTGCCGCACGCAGCCCACAGTGTGATCGCTCAGCGGCTCACAGAGCGAACGCAACCCATCCTCTCTACGTGTCCACACGTCCTTCATCAATAATCCACCATCACTAATCGCCACTAACCATCATACATGTCACCCCTCCTCCCCCTTACAGCTCCAGCCATGTACTTAAATGTTAGACTGTTAGTGTATGTCGCCATCTGGTGGCCACTGAGAGGATCGGCACTTTATGTAGATGTGCTGTTTCAGAAATGGATCGGTTTAGGATTGGTGCCGGACGCGGTAAGGAGACCTGATTCTTTCACACTTCTTTCTCTTCTCCGGGGCTTCTCAGAACTTTTATACTCGGGCCTCATAAGCCAACTCATGGTTGTAACGGGGCCTCATTGGTGATCAAATCAATCAGCGGTACCTAGTACCACACTGCAGTGCAAAATACCTCCCCAGCAGTGCAAAACACCACAGTGCAGCACAACATACCTCCCCAGCAGTGCAAAACACCACACTGCAGTGCAAAATACCTCCCCAGCAGTGCAAAACACCACACTGCAGTGCAAAATACCTCCCCAGCAGTGCAACACACCACAGTGCAGCACAACATACCTCCCCAGCAGTGCCAAACACCACAGGGCAGCACAACATACCTCCCCAGCAGTGCCAAACACTACAGTGCAGCACAACATACCTCCTCAGCAGTGCAAAACACCACAGTGCAGCACAACATACCTCCCCAGCAGTGCCAAACACCACAGTGCAGCACAACATACCTCCTCAGCAGTGCAAAACACCACAGTGCTGCACAACATACCTCCCCAGCAGTGCCAAACACCACAGTGCAGCACAACATACCTCCCCAGCAGTGCCAAACACCACAGTGCAGCACAACATACCTCCCCAGCAGTGCCAAACACCACAGTGCAGCACAACATACCTCCCCAGCAGTGCAAACACCACAGTGCAGCACAACATACCTCCCCAGCAGTGCCAAACACCACAGTGCAGCACAACATACCTCCCCAGCAGTGCAAAACACTACAGTGCAGCACAACATACCTCCCCAGCAGTGCAAAACACTACAGTGCAGCACAACATACCTCCCCAGCAGTGCCAAACACCACAGTGCTGCACAACATACCTCCCCAGTAGTGCCAAACACCACAGTGCAGCACAACATACCTCCCCAGCAGTGCCAAACACCACAGTGCAGCACAACATACCTCCCCAGCAGTGCCAAACGCCACAGTGCCGCACAACATACCTCCTCAGCAGTGCCAAACACCACAGTGCAGCACAACATACCTCCCCAGCAGTGCAAAACGCTACAGTGCAGCACAACATACCTCCCCAGCAGTGCCAAACGCCACAGTGCCGCACAATATACCTCCTCAGCAGTGCAAAATGCCACAGTGCCGCACAACATACATCCCCCGCAGTGCAAAACGCCACAGTGCAGCACAACATACCTCCACAGCAGTGCCAAACACCACAGTGCAGCACAACATACCTCCACAGCAGTGCCAAACACCACAGTGCAGCACAACATTCCTCCCCAGCAGTGCAAAACACTACAGTGCAGCACAACATACCTCCCATCCCCACCCGCCCCATTTCGAATAGAGGAGGAGGCACAGGACAAAGCAGTGCTTCACTTGATCCCTGTGCAGCGCCGCTGCCGGTAATGCTCTGCTCTGGGAACACTGTTGTCCAGGATTAGAAAATCACGGCTACTTTCTTCCAAAAACAGAAACCCCCCCCCTGTCCACATGGAGCTATCCACATACTGGTGTCCGTATCACAGGGCCTATAGAATAGTGTCCACATACTGGTGTCCGTATTACTGGGCCTATAGAATAGTGTCCACATACTGGTGTCCATATCACTGGGCCTATAGAATAGTGTCCACATACTGGTGTGTATCACTGGGCCTATAAAATAGTGTCCACATACTGGTGTGTATCACTGGGCCTATAGAATAGTTTCCACATACTGGTGTCCGTATCACTGGGCCTATAGAATAGTGTCCTGTCCACATACTGGTGTCTGTATCACCGGGCCTATAGAATAGTGTCCACATACTGGTGTCCGTATCACTGCGCCTATAGAATAGTGTCCACATACTGGTGTCTATCACTGGGACTATAAAATGGTGTCCACATACTGGTGTCCGTATCACTGGGCCTATAGAATAGTGTCCACATACTGGTGTCCGTATCACTGGGCCTATAGAATAGTGTCCACATACTGGTGTCCATCACAGTACCTTACATATGACGCTGGCCATACACATTGAGTAGCTGTCTACTTCTCGTGACTCCCTCCCGGCTTTCCCATACGTTGGCTCAGTCCAGTGTGTATCCTATGGGGAGAGCAAATTAGGCCACAGCCCGACACGGCTGAACTCCAGGGAAGTCAAAAGTACCTAACGAGAATATTCATTGCACCCCATCCTTGCCTCCCTCGACATCATCCGTCAGAGGAGAGTCCGGAGCTCCCCACACACACCTCTGTCGGCCTGGCCCGCTGTTCATGGCTCAGGGGACACAATGCTTATGGGAGCCTTTACAGTGCCTATATGATAGCAGCGGCCAACTTTCTCTTCGTTTTGGAGATTTTCCATATTGTGCCTCAACATCTGAATTTCCACTATCCTCCTTCTCCAGGAGATGACCTCATGAGATGTGTGGACCTCTACAACCAAGCACAATCCAAGTGGTTTGAAGAGATGGTGACGACCACCTTGGTAAGTGTCCAGTCTCCGCTTCAGGAACCTTTCACTGTCCTCAGGTCTTATGTGCCACCATCATTCTTCTGGAGGGAGCACAGATTTTGTATCTTACTGGGAGGAGCTGTCTTAGAACCTCCAATCATATCTCCTCTTTCATAGGTTTCTCAAGGGTCCTTCTGATGACACTAGGGCAGGGAGTGTTTTCTGTGTGGACCCAGGTGGAGAAGCTCTTCTCCTAGGAGGTCATAAGTTGAGACAGTCATGAGATATATGTGTTTTGTGGGGCGTTACTTTAGATCTCCCTAATGATAGTTGGACAGGTCATGGATGGGTTGATGGTGCATCTCGTGTGTTTTTATGTCCTGCAGGAACTGGAGAGACTGGAAGTTGAGCGGGTGGAGATGATCCGTCAGCACCTCTGTCAGTACACACAACTACGGCACGAAACAGACATGTTCAACCAAAGCGTAAGTACCGGACCTCTCCTCGGTGCATGACCCCAAGAATACAAAACTATTGGGTAACCTGCATGTTTGCTCCATTCCTGCAGACGGTGGAACCCGTGGACCAGCTACTCCAGAAAGTCGATCCTGCCAAAGACAGGGAATTATGGGTGAAAGAGCACAAGACGGGCGACATCCGGCCCATTGACATGGACATATAGACTGTTTTTGATGTATTTTTGCCAATTCCTTGGTTTGGAGAGTTCTTTATAGGGCTGCCACTGCGGGGACCTTCTACATTGCCGTAAAGCATACAAGGTCATTCCTTGCTGAGCTACAAAATCATTATTTTTTGGAACAGGGGACACGGGGATTTGTCGGTTCCATGAATGCAGAGTTGACTGGCCTCGTGTGCTGTTTCACGCGTGATGCCAACCAGCTTGGCTTCTTGGCGGAGGACGTCATAAAGCTTGTGCCACACTGGATATTGCTGCAGAACATATCTAAAATAATGTAAAGTAACAGAAACACAATATACATAAAACTATATTAAAAAAAAAAAAACGTTACAGAGAGACGGCCCGCAGGGTGACACCTCAAATTTAGGGCCTCGATAAAACTGCTACAATGACACCCACATCCTCTCCCTCGCTCTTGGACGAGAAAGGTCACATGATACCAAGACATTTGGGAAATGGTGACAATAAAACAATGTACTAAATTATGTTGAGCAAAGCAGCTACAAAGACCATGTCCCCTATGAGACGCAGCGCCACCTTGTGGTCGATTACTATGAAAAAATAAAACTTTTTATGGTTCATTTTCCAGTGGCTATTACTGATGTTTCAGCAGAACTTACCCCCATTCCACCCCCTCGATTCATCAGGTTCATATGATTCCCCCATATTATGGCTCCCTGTGTAAATTCTCACCCCTCCTTTACTATGTATTATAGCAGATTTCTAAGGCCTGACCTCTGCCCCCGCCTAACACCCCCCCCCCCCCACATGCCTTTCACCCCTCTTTGTACAGATCTAATGTAAAAGACAAACATTTTTCAGATTCTATGAAACTAATTTAATTGGATGAAGCGGAGAATTGTGTCCGTTGATTCACGTTTGTGTAAAGTTGTGATGTCATTAAAGTTTTCAGAATGAGAAATTATCGACAAAATAAGCAAAAAATTAAAAAAAAAGAAAACTGAACAGAGGAGATTCCCGCTGTATATCCAGAGTTCTAATAAATCATCTATAAAACCAGGTCTGACTCCTCAGTCTTATTTG
>CM065594.1:275925088-275941810 GCA_033119425.1 Bufotes viridis | reverse complement strand
AGGATCTACCAAGAGGAACATCAGCGGTGTCCAAGGTAGAGATGTGGTACCCGATGAGTGTTGGCTTCTCATCGTCAGGATTTGAAGAAAAGCTACTGCACCCCAGAAACCTCGTCAGATCTCAATCACTGGACACGTTCCTGCTCTACAGATGATAATCCATCCCATCATCAGCGGATTCAAGAGGGCGAGTAACATCTGTGGGATCACAGCTACGTACAAAACACAGTGGGTGACCACGAGGAGACGGATCACAGCCGGAGGGAGAAGCGGGGATAATGACTCAAGTCTTCTCATCATGGGTGGTCACACACTTTATACTGCGTCTGGACATACAGACAGTATAGCATAAATACAACGGGAGGTCCAGATATTCATGAAAATAACAAGAACAAAGCAAAACGCATTCACTGATCACATGAAAAGAGTAACATATGGACATTAGATTCTGACTATTATTCCCGACATAACTAAGATTTATCAGAATCTAGTGTTTCCGGCACTATACTGTCTAATTGTTTCATCTACTATAATACTGCTCCTATATACAAGAATATAACTACTATAATACTGCTCCTATATACAAGAATATAACTACTATAATACTGCCTCCTATGTACAAGAATATAACTACTATAATACTGCCTCCTATGTACAAGAATATAACTACTATAATACTGCCTCCTATGTACAAGAATATAACTACTATAATACTTCCCCTATGTACAAGAATATAACTACTATAATACTGCTCCTATGTACAAGAATATAACTACTATAATACTGCTCCTATATACAAGAATATAACTACTATAATACCGCCTCCTATGTACAAGAATATAACTACTATAATACTGCTCCTATGTACAAGAATATAACTACTATAATACTTCCCCTATGTACAAGAATATAACTACTATAATACTGCTCCTATGTACAAGAATATATCTACTATAATACTGCTCCTATGTACAAGAATATAACTACTATAATACTGCTCCTATGTATAAGAATATAACTACTATAATACTGCTTCTATGTACAAGAATATATCTACTGTAATACTGCCTCCTATGTATAAGAATATAACTACTATAATACTGCCTCCCTATGTACAAGAATATAACTACTATAATACTGCTCTTATGTACAAGAATATAACTACTATAATACTGCCTCCTATGTACTAGAATATAACTACTATAATACTGCCTCCTATGTACAAGAATATAACTACTATAATACTGCTCCTATGTACAAGAATATAACTACTATAATACTGCTTCTATATACAAGAATATAACTACTATAATACTGCTCCTATGTACAAGAATATAACTACTATAATACTGCCTCCCATGTACAAGAATATAACTACTATAATACTGCCCCCTATATACAAGTATATAACTACTATACTACTGCTCCTATGTACAAGAGTATAACTACTATAATACTGCCTCCTATATACAAGAATATAACTACTATAATACTGCTCCTATGTACAAGAGTATAACTACTATAATACTGCTCCTATATACAGGAATATAACTACTATAATACTGCTCCTATGTACAAGAGTATAACTACTATAATACTGCTCCTATATACAGGAATATAACTACTATAATACTGCTCCTATATACAGGAATATAACTACTATAATACTGCTCCTATGTACAAGAATATAACTACTATAATACTGCCTCCTATGTACTAGAATATAACTACTATAACACTGCTCTTATGTACGAGAATATAACTACTATAATACTGCTCCTATGTACGAGAATATATCTACTATAATACTGCTCCTATGTACAGGAATATAACTACTATAATACTGCTCCTATGTACGAGAATATAACTACTATAATACTGCTCCTATGTACAGGAATATAACTACTATAATACTGCTCCTATGTACAGGAATATAACTACTATAATACTGCTCCTATGTACAGGAATATAACTACTATAATACTGCTCCTATGTACAAGAATATAACTACTATAATACTGCTCCTATGTACAGGAATATAACTACTATAATACTACCTCCTATGTACAAGAATATAACTACTATAATACTGCCCTATGTACAAGAATATAACTACTATAATACTGCTCCTATGTACAAGAATATAACTACTATAATACTGCCTCATATGTACAAGAATATAACTACTATAATACTGGCTCCTATGTACAAGAATATAACTACTATAATACTGCTCCTATGTACAAGAATATAACTACTATAATACTGCTCCTATGTACAAGAGTATAACTACTATAATACTGCTCCTATATACAGGAATATAACTACTATAATACTGCTCCTATGTACAAGAATATAACTACTATAATACTGCTCCTATGTATAAGAATATAACTACTATAATACTGCTACTATGTACAAAGAATATAACTACTATAATACTGCTCCTATGTACAAGAATATAACTACTATAATACTGCTCCTATGTACAAGAATATAACTACTATAATACTGCTCCTATGTACAAGAATATAACTACTATAATACTGCTCCTATGTACAAGAATATAACTACTATAATACTGCTCCTATGTACAAGAATATAACTACTATAATACTGCTCCTATGTACAAGAATATAACTACTATAATACTGCTCCTATGTACAAGAATATAACTACTATAATACTGCTCCTATGTACAGGAATATAACTACTATAATACTGCTCCTATGTACAGGAATATAACTACTATAATACTGCTCCTATGTACAGGAATATAACTACTATAATACTGCTCCTATGTACATGAATATAACTACTATAATACTGCTCCTATGTACAGGAATATAACTACTATAATACTGCTCCTATGTACAAGAATATAACTACTATAATACTGCTCCTATGTACAAGAATATAACTACTAAAATACTGCTCCTATGTACAAGAATATAACCGCTATAATACTGCCTGCTATGTACTAGAGTATAACCGCTATCATACTGCCCCTTTTGACCAGTCAGTGGAAACACAATCTCTCCTTATTTGATTACATTCAGTACAATTACCTGATAATTAGAATTTGATGAGTTTTCACAGTTTTTATATTATATAATCTGCCCATGTGACTACAATTTAGCGATCATAACACGGATTGTCACTATGGTAACGGGATGAGTTGGTGACTCCAGAGTCTGTGGGTTGTCAGGTTTATTATTGCAGATTTCTGGATCTTCTCTTGATATCTATCGGAGTGTTACTGTATAATGTGTCCGGGGGTCTGCAGAGACCACCTCTCCGCGCATCATGTGACCGCAGGCGCCGCCACAGCGCAAGTGATCGGTCACAGGATTGTGTTTTGTAATGAATAAAGGTCATGCTGTTACCTGATGACGGCACGGTGTCACAAACCGCCACATTGTGCCATATGCCATGACTGTGGGGGGTGCTAAGTGCCCTGTGAACAGTATTGCCCAGGGGCCCTCACCACTAATCTCCGAAGGGCCACCAGCTGTATAGGACCTGTGGACACCAGGGCTGTGGTATGGAGGACGTCCACTAAATGAATGTACTTCGAATCGACTCCATTAACCCATCCTTTGCCAGATCTTTTAAGGTTAGGGTTAAGATTATACATTCTTCTTACTCCTGAAATACTCTGTTCTGCTGGGGGCAATGGAACTTTCAACTGATCAGATTCCAGTTAAAAGATTTTTCCAGCAGTGCATTTATCTCTAAAATATTTCTCAATGTGAAAAATAGCAATGTTCAATTTTAGGCTCAGCTCTGCAACAGCACAGGCGCGAAACTGCTGAAAAAAACATCTCCGCCTGTCCACCTACCTGACATGTCATGTACATCCTGGAGCACAGGACAGAGACTAGTTATAGGACAGGAGAATACAGTCTATTGTTCCCTGTTATCAGCCATTTCAGGGGAGAGGATGACTATAGGACAGGAGAATACAGTCTATTGCTCCCTGTTATCAGCCATTTCAGGGGAGAGGAGGACTGTAGGACAGGAGAATACAGTCTATTGCCCCCTGTTATCAGCCATTTCAGGGGAGAGGATGACTGTAGGACAGGAGAATACAGTATATTGCCCCCTGTTATCAGCCATTTCAGGGGAGAGGATGACTGTAGGACAGGAGAATACAGTCTATTGCTCCCTGTTATCAGCCATTTCAGGGGAGAGGATGACTGTAGGACAGGAGACTACAGTCTATTGCCCCCTGTTATCAGCCATTTCTGGGGAGAGGATGACTGTAGGACAGGAGAATACAGTCTATTGCTCCCTGTTATCAGCCATTTCAGGGGAGAGGATGACTGTAGGACAGGAGAATACAGTCTATTGCCCCTGTTATCAGACATTTCAGGGGAGAGGATGACTGTAGGACAGGAGAATACAGTCTATTGCTCCCTGTTATCAGCCATTTCAGGGGAGAGGATGACTGTAGGACAGGAGAATACAATCTATTGCTCCCTGTTATCAGCCATTTCAGGGGAGAGGATGACTGTAGGACAGGAGAATACAGTCTATTGCCCCCTGTTATCAGCCATTTCAGGGGAAAGGATGACTGTAGGACAGGAGAATACAGTCTATTGCCTCCTGTTATCAGGCATTTCAGGGGAGAGGATGACTGTAGGACAGGAGAATACAGTCTATTGCTCCCAGTTATCAGCTATTTCAGGGGAGGGGATGACTGTAGGACAGGAGAATACAGTCTATTGCCCCTGTTATCAGCCATTTCAGGGGAGAGGATGACTGTAGGACAGGAGAATAGTCTATTGCCCCTGTTATCAGCCATTTCAGGGAGAGGATGACTGTAGGACAGGAGAATACAGTCTATTGCCTCCTGTTATCAGCCATTTCAGGAGAGGATGACTGTAGGACAGGAGAATACAGTCTATTGCTCCTGTTATCAGCCATTTCAGGGGAGAGGGATGACTGTAGGACAGGAGAATACCAGTCTATTGTCCCCTGTTATCAGCCATTTCAGGGGAGAGGATGACTGTAGGACAGGAGAATACAGTCTATTGCCCCCTGTTATCAGCCATTTCAGGGGAGAGGATGACTGTAGGACAGGAGAATACAGTCTATTGCCCCTGTTATCAGCCATTTCAGGGGAGAGGATGACTGTAGGACAGGAGAATACAATCTATTGCCCCCTGTTATCAGCCATTTCAGGGGAGAGGATGACTGTAGGACAGGAGAATACAGTCTATTGCTCCTGTTATCAGCCATTTCAGGGGAGAGGATGACTGTAGGACAGGAGAATACAGTCTATTGCTCCCTGTTATCAGCCATTTCAGGGGAGAGGATGACTGTAGGACAGGAGAATACAGTCTATTGCTCCCTGTTATCAGCCATTTCAGGGAGAGGATGACTGTAGGACAGGAGAATACAGTCTATTGCCCCCTGTTATCAGCCATTTCAGGGGAGAGATGACTGTAGGACAGGAGAATACAGTCTATTGCTCCCTGTTATCAGCCATTTCAGGGGAGAGGATGACTGTAGGACAGGAGAATACAGTCTATTGCCCCTGTTATCAGCCATTTCAGGGGAGAGGATGACTGTAGGACAGGAGAATACAGTCTATTGCTCCTGTTATCAGCCATTTCAGGGGAGAGGATGACTGTAGGACAGGAGAATACAGTCTATTGCTCCCTGTTATCAGCCATTTCAGGGGAGAGGATGACTGTAGGACAGGAGAATACAGTCTATTGCCCCTGTTATCAGCCATTTCAGGGGAGAGGATGACTGTAGGACAGGAGAATACAGTCTATTGCCCCCTGTTATCAGCCATTTCAGGGGAGAGGATGACTGTAGGACAGGAGAATACAGTCTATTGCTCCCTGTTATCAGCCATTTCAGGGGAGAGGATGACTGTAGGACAGGAGAATACAGTCTATTGCCCCTGTTATCAGCCATTTCAGGGGAGAGGATGACTGTAGGACAGGAGAATACAGTCTATTGCTCCCTGTTATCAGCCATTTCAGGGGAGAGGATGACTGTAGGACAGGAGAATACAGTCTATTGCCCCCTGTTATCAGCCATTTCAGGGGAGAGGATGACTGTAGGACAGGAGAATACAGTCTATTGCCCCTGTTATCAGCCATTTCAGGGAGAGGATGACTGTAGGACAGGAGAATACAGTCTATTGTCCCCTGTTATCAGCCATTTCAGGGAGAGGATGACTGTAGGACAGGAGAATACAGTCTATTGCCCCTGTTATCAGCCATTTCAGGGGAGAGGATGACTGTAGGACAGGAGAATACAGTCTATTGCTCCCTGTTATCAGCCATTTCAGGGGAGAGGATGACTGTAGGACAGGAGAATACAGTCTATTGCCCCTGTTATCAGCCATTTCAGGGGAGAGGATGACTGTAGGACAGGAGAATACAGTCTATTACTCCCTGTTATCAGCCATTTCAGGGGAGAGGATGACTGTAGGACAGGAGAATACAGTCTATTGCCCCTGTTATCAGCCATTTCAGGGGAGAGGATGACTGTAGGACAGGAGAATACAGTCTATTGCCCCTGTTATCAGCCATTTCAGGGGAGAGGATGACTGTAGGACAGGAGAATACAGTCTATTACCCCTGTTATCAGCCATTTCAGGGAGAGAGGATGACTGTAGGACAGGAGAATACAGTCTATTGCCCCCTGTTATCAGCCATTTCAGGGGAGAGGATGACTGTAGGACAGGAGAATACAGTCTATTGCCCCTGTTATCAGCCATTTCAGGGGAGAGGATGACTGTAGGACAGGAGAATACAGTCTATTGCCCCTGTTATCAGCCATTTCAGGGGAGAGGATGACTGTAGGACAGGAGAATACAGTCTATTGCTCCCTGTTATCAGCCATTTCAGGGGAGAGAGATGACTGTAGGACAGGAGAATACAGTCTATTGCTCCCTGTTATCAGCCATTTCAGGGGAGAGGATGACTGTAGGACAGGAGAATACAGTCTATTGCCCCCTGTTATCAGCCATTTCAGGGGAGAGGGATGACTGTAGGACAGGAGAATACAGTCTATTGCCCCCTGTTATCAGCCATTTCAGGGGAGAGGATGACTGTAGGACAGGAGAATACAGTCTATTGCCCCCTGTTATCAGCCATTTCAGAGGAGAGGATGACTGTAGGACAGGAGAATACAGTCTACTGCCCCCTGTTATCAGCCATTTCGGGGGAGAGGATGACTGTAGGACAGGGGGTACAGTATCATCATCTGTAGATCTAAAAACCTTAAGTAATATTTACACTCTCTGTAGTGCCTTGAGAGATGGATTCCTTAAAGGGTTTTGTTTTTTTCTACACCGACGACCTGTCCTCTGGATGGGTCATCAGCATCTGATCGCTGGGGTCCAAAGCTGGTCAACCGTTTAAGAAGGCACTGGTGTTTGCGGTATCGCTACAGCCTTTTTTTAGTTTAGCCTAAATTATGTGATGTCAAGTTCATCGGTCACATGACTTTAGCGCAGCTCATCCCCATTGAACTGAATGAGGCGGAGCACGATACCAAGCACTTCCGCTATATAGCGTATGGCGCGGTGCTCGATTAGTTGTGAGTGCTAGTGACTTCTGAATCAGCTGATCGGTAGGGGTCCCGGATGTCTGACCTCTACCGATTATATACAGATCACTGGTATACAAGTCTCGGAAAACCCCTTACAAACGAGACTGTGCAAACTCTGCATCACTGAAATCCGTGCACCCTCTACCATGTATTTGTTAGGATGTCATACAGATGCCCCGACAGTTACCGATTCAGGCGATCAACTAATTTTTAGTCTACAATTGGGGATCCAAGCGCAGATCTCGGGGACCAGAGCTGTACACGGTATGGTTTCTACATGTGATCCTCCTACATGATCGATTCATCAGGTCTGCCCTGTCTGGATGGACAGATCTAGTGTTCAGACTAGACCAGTCGATCCTGCTGGCAGCTGATGACAATCATAGGGTTAAATGGCTTTAACAATGCAACAAATCCCCCTCTCAGATTCCCACAGAGAAGACGAGAGCGAAACATCAGCGGTTACAACGGTCTCCGAGGAAATCTCTTATCGGCACCTGCCGCAGGGTTAATATCATATTTAACATTCTAACAGTCAAGATAACAGACCCTGAGAGAACCTGATCTCGTGGCGGCGAAAAATAGACGGTCGCGGACAGCAAAAAATAAAATGACATTTTGTGGTGAAAAGTGTAATTTTGTGGCTGATCTGCTGTAATACGGGATCACTGTCCAATAGAAACCCCGCCTAATATGTGGCCGCACAAAGCCAACATATGGCGGTGTACAGAGCAGCAGGGTGACGAGCTTCACCGTACAGACTGGGGCATGGACCCTCACCGACCATTTTCGGATCGCATTCTAGGACGTGGAGGTTGGCGCCACAGAAAAATATAAAATAGGGGCCAGTTAAGGGTGCTGACCACGCGATCCACGCCCCCGCACATCAGGGAAATGACAGATGTTCTTGGCCCCTCAACCCCATCACTTACGATTAAAGGACGCCGGGATTGTTTTTGCCAAATTAATTTCACTCTTGATGATTTTTATGTTTTTGTAGAAAAGAGATGAAAGTGGAAATTCTGAGCAGGCAACGAGATCACAGCACACGAGGAAACGACTTCTGCCTGTTAACGAGACTAAGACAGTTTTCTGGAAGGACATCAGTAAACCGGCAACAAGTATCATAATGGAGGACAATGAACTACGACCCCGCCCCCAACCATAAAACAGGAGCCCCCAAATACCAAGACCACGAAGAGACCTTCCCGGATAACTAATTTACAGCTGTAGCAATATCCCTATGACAACTCCTCCTGGTTCGGCCTCTGGGAGTCCATATTGTCCTAGAGACCAAGTACCACTGACTGTCCACAAATTACACCGACAGCGGTAACAGAAAAACAGTGTTAAAGCAGTGTTATAGCAGTCATATTCTTGTACATAGGAGGCATTATTATAGTAGTTATATTCCTGTACATAGGAGGCAGTATTATAGTAGTTATATTCTTGTACATAGGAGCAGTATTATAGTAGTTATATTCTTGTACATAGGAGGCAGTATTATAGTAGTTATATTCCTGTACATAGGAGGCAGTATTATAGTAGTTATATTCTTGTACATAGGAGCAGGATTATAGTAGTTATATTCCTGTACATAGGGGCAGTATTATAGTAGTTATATTCTTGTACATAGGAGCAGTATTATAGTAGTTATATTCTTGTACATAGGAGCAGTATTATAGTAGTTATATTCTTGTACATAGGAGCAGTATTATAGTAGTTATATTCCTGTACATAGGAGCAGTATTATAGTAGTTATATTCTTGTACATAGGAGGCAGTATTATAGTAGTTATATTCTTGTACATAGGAGCAGTATTATAGTAGTTATATTCTTGTACATAGGAGACAGTATTATAGTAGTTATATTCTTGTACATAGAAGCAGTATTATAGTAGTTATATTCTTGTACATAGGAGCAGGATTATAGTAGTTATATTCTTGTACATAGGAGCAGTATTATAGTAGTTATATTCTTGTACATAGGGAGCAGTATTATAGTAGTTATATTCTTGTACATAGGAGCAGCATATGGTTTTAGCAGCATTATAGGTTGTTGTCAGGACAGCACCTTACAAATTTGCCGATACATGTAGTGGGCGCTCACTACATAGAGTAGATCAGTACAGTAGCTCTCACTGTGTACAGTACAGGGCATATTATATTCTCGGCCTCTGTTCTGCTCAGGGTTCCTGTTTTCTCACATTTCCGTTGCTCTGATTATTTCAGATTTTACAATTCATCCCTGGTGACATGGGGTGAAGTAGAGGCCACAGATGCTGGCGGGTTGGCGTTCTTACGCTCTTTGCTTGCGCTGTCAGGATTCTCCGTTGTTCCTGGGAGACGCCCGCTCTGTGCTGACATTATGAGCAGCTGTGCTCCAGGCTAGCTGCCAGGCCCAAATCCCTATTGGGGAAATATGTACCCGGTCCAAGCAGAGGGATGACGGGAGCTGACACTGGACACAACAGACAATGCGCATCCGTTACAATCCGAGTCCAAATAACTGATCCCTGTAAATGGCAGTCCTGTGAAATGTATGATATAGGAGGCAGGACTGCAAGTTCTAGAAAGGACTGCCAGGTCCTACATGTGACAGTCTAGGTATAAGAGCAGTGACTGGGTGATTTGCCTGCTGGGACTTGCAGTTCCACAAATGCAGTTTCTCTTATCAGAGACTCTTAGATAAAAGTGCGGAAGAAACATGGCCGCCCTCCAACTGACCCGGTGTCCCCGATCCTGCGCAGTCAACAAAGGGGCGCAAGCAGATGGTTCCACATTACAATGAGAGTTACACAAATATTTGGGTTTTCAAAGATGTTACAAGACAACTCCCCAAACCTCCGGATACAAAAGGACACGGCAGCCGGAGAAGTAGTTCTGTGCACTGTCCCATATATGCAGGACAGGAGAAGTGGTACTATGCAGTGTATATATACAGAATAAGAGCAGATACTGAGGATTACACCCAGTATACAGGACAGGAGAAGTGGTACTGTGCAGTGTATATAGATACAGAATAAGAGCAGATACTGAGGATTACACCCAGCATACAGGACAGGAGAAGTGGTACCTGTGCAGTGTATATATATACAGAATAAGAGCAGATACTGAGGATTACACCCAGTATACAGGACAGGAGAAGTGGTACTGTGCAGTGTATATATATACAGAATAAGAGCAGATACTGAGGATTACACCCAGTATACAGGACAGGAGAAGTGGTACTGTGCAGTGTATATATATACAGAATAAGAGCAGATACTGAGGATTACACTCCAGTATACAGGACAGGAGAAGTGGTACTGTGCAGTGTGTATATATACAGAATAAGAGCAGATACTGAGGATTACACCCAGTATACAGGACAGAGAAGTGGTACTGTGCAGTGTGTATATATATACAGAATAAGAGCAGATACTGAGGGATTACACCCGGTATACAGGACGGGAGAAGTGGTACTGTGCAGTGTATATATACAGAATAAGAGCAGATACTGAGGATTACACCCAGTATACAGGACAGGAGAAGTGGTACTGTGCAGTGTGTATATATATACAGAATAAGAGCAGATACTGAGGATTACACCCAGTATACAGGACAGGAGAAGTGGTACTGTGCAGTGTATATATATACAGAATAAGAGCAGATACTGAGGATTACACCCAGTATACAGGACAGGAGAAGTGGTACTGTGCAGTGTATATATATACAGAATAAGAGCAGATACTGAGGATTACACCCAGTATACAGGACAGGAGAAGTGGTACTGTGCAGTGTATATATACAGAATAAGAGCAGATACTGAGGATTACACCCAGTATACAGGAAGGAGAAGTGGTACTGTGCAGTGTATATATATACAGAATAAGAGCAGATACTGAGGATTACACCCAGTATACAGGACAGGAGAAGTGGTACTGTGCAGTGGTATATATACAGAATAAGAGCAGATACTGAGGATTACACCCAGTATACAGGACAGGAGAAGTGGTACTGTGCAGTGTCATATATATACAGAATAAGAGCAGATACTGAGGATTACACCCAGTATACAGGACAGGAGAAGTGGTACTGTGCAGTGTATATATATACAGAATAAGAGCAGATACTGAGGATTACACCCAGTATACAGGACAGGAGAAGTGGTACTGTGCAGTGTATATATACAGAATAAGAGCAGATACTGAGGATTACACCCAGTATACAGGACAGGAGAAGTGGTACTGTGCAGTGTATATATACAGAATAAGAGCAGATACTGAGGATTACACCCAGTATACAGGACAGGAGAAGTGGTACTGTGCAGTGTGTATATATACAGAATAAGAGCAGATACTGAGGATTACAACTCAGCATACAGGACAGGAGAAGTGGCACTGTGCAGTGTATATACAGAATAAGAGCAGATACTGAGGATTACACCCAGTACAGTACAGGAGAAGTGGTACCGTGCAGTGTATATATACAGAATAAGAGCAGATACTGAGGATTACAACCCAGTATACAGGAGAGAAGTGGTACTGTGCAGTGTATATATATACAGAATAAGAGCAGATACTGAGGATTACACCCAGTATACAGGAGAAGTGGTACTGTGCAGTGTATATATACAGAATAAGAGCAGATACTGAGGATTACAACCAGTATACAGGACAGGGAGAAGTGGTACTGTGCAGTGTATATATATACAGAATAAGAGCAGATACTGAGGATTACAACCAGCATACAGGACAGGAGAAGTGGTACTGTGCAGTGTATATATATACAGAATAAGAGCAGATACTGAGGATTACAACCAGTATACAGGACAGGAGAAGTGGTACTGTGCAGTGTATATATATACAGAATAAGAGCAGATACTGAGGATTACACCCAGTATACAGGACAGGAGAAGTGGTACTGTGCAGTGTATATATACAGAATAAGAGCAGATACTGAGGATTACACCCGGTATACAGGACAGGAGAAGTGGTACTGTGCAGTGTATATATACAGAATAAGAGCAGATACTGAGGATTACACCCGGTATACAGGACAGGAGAAGTGGTACTGTGCAGAGTATATATATACAGAATAAGAGTAGATACTGAGGATTACACCCAGCATACAGGACAGAGAAGTGGTACTGTGCAGTGTATATATATAACAGAATAAGAGCAGATACTGAGGGATTACAACCCAGTATACAGGACAGGAAAGTGGTACTGTGCAGTGTGTATATATACAGAATAAGAGCAGATACTGAGGATTACACCCAGCATACAGGACAGGAGAAGTGGTACTGTGCAGTGTATATATATACAGAATAAGAGCAGATACTGAGGATTACACCCAGTATACAGGACAGGAGAAGTGATACTGTGCAGTGTGTATATATATACAGAATAAGAGCAGATACTGAGGATTACACCCAGTATACGGACAGGAGAAGTGGTACTGTGCAGTGTATATATACAGAATAAGAGCAGATACTGAGGATTACACCCAGCATACAGGACAGGAGAAGTGGTACTGTGCAGTGTATATATACAGAATAAGAGCAGATACTGAGATTACAACCAGTATACAGGACAGGGAGAAGTGGTACTGGTTGCAGTGTATATATAGTCAGAATAAGAGCAGATACTGAGGATTACAACCCAGTATACAGGGACAGGAGAAGTGGTACTGTGCAGTGTATATATATACAGAATAAGAGCAGATACTGAGGATTACAACCCAGTATACAGGACAGGAGAAGTGGAACTGTGCAGTGGGCTATATGTACAGAATAAGAGCAGATACTGAGGGATTACACCCAGTATACAGGACAGGAGAAGTGGTACTGTGCAGTGCATATATATACAGAATAAGAGCAGATACTGAGGATTACACCCGGTATACAGGACAGGAGAAGTGGTAACTGTGCAGTGTATATATTACAGAATAAGAGCAGATACTGAGGATTACACCCAGTATACAGGACAGGAGAAGTGGTACTGTGCAGTGTATATATACAGAATAAGAGCAGATACTGGAGGATTACACCCAGTAGCAGGACAGGAGAAGTGGTACATTGTGCAGGTATATATACAGAATAGAGCAGATACTGAGGATTGACCCAGTATACAGGACAGGAGAAGTGGTACTGTGCAGTGTATATATACAGAATAAGAGCAGACACTGAGGATTACACTCGGTATACAGGACAGGAGAAGTGGTAGCTGTGCAGTGTATATATATACAGAATAAGAGCAGATACTGAGGATTACACCCAGTATACAGGACAGAGAAGTGGTGCTGTGCAGTGTATATATATACAGAATAAGAGCAGATACTGAGGATTACACCCAGTATACATGTGACAGGAGAAGTGGTACTGTGCAGTGTATATATACAGAATAAGAGCAGATACTGAGGATTACAACTGCATACAGGACAGAGAAGTGGTACTGTGCAGTGATATATATATACAGAATAAGAGCAGATACTGAGGGATTACACCCAGTATACAGGAGGAAGTGGTACTGTGCAGTGTATATATACAGAATAAGAGAGCAGATACTGAGGATTACACCCAGTATACAGGACAGGAGAAGTGGTACTGTGCAGTGTATATATACAAGAATAAGAGCAGAGATGCTGAGGAGTTACACCCGGTATACAGGACAGGAGAAGTGGTACTGTGCAGTGTGTGTATATATACAGAATAAGAGCAGATACTGGCGCATTACACCCAGCATAAGAGTGGACAGGAGAAGTGGTACTGTGCAGTGTATATATATACAGAATAAGAGCAGATACTGAGGATTGCACCCAGTATACAGGACAGGAGAAGTGGTACTGTGCAGTGTATATATATATACAGAATAAGAGCAGATACTGAGGATTACACCCAGTATACAGGACATGGAGAAGTGGTACTGTGCAGCGTGTGTATATATACAGAATGGAAGACAGATACTGAGAGGATTACACCCGGTATGCAGGACAGGAGAAGTGGTACTGTGCAGTGTATATATATACAGAATAAGAGCAGATACTGAGAGTTACAGTATGGGACAGGAGGAGTGGTGCTGTGCAGTGTATATATACAGAATAAGGCAGATGCACAGGGATTACACAGTATACAGGACAGGAGAAGTGGGTACTGTGCAGTGTATATATATACAGAATAAGAGCAGATACTGAGGATTACACCCGGTATACAGGACAGGAGAAGTGGTACTGTGCAGTGTATATATACAGAATAAGAGCAGATACTGAGATCACACCCGGTATACAGAGACAGGAGAAGTGGTACTGTGCAGTGTATATATACAGAATAAGAGCAGATACTGAGCAGTTACACCCAGTATACAGGACAGGAGAAGTGGTACTGTGCAGTGTATATATACAGAATAAGAGCAGATACTGAGGATTACACCCGGCATACAGGACAGGAGAGTGGTACTGTGCAAAGTGGTGTATATATACAGAATAAGAGCAGATACTGAGCATTGCACCCAGTATACAGGAGGAGTGGTACTGTGCAGTGTATATATACAGAATAAGAGCAGATACTGAGGATTACACCCAGTATACAGGAGGAAGTGGAAACTGTGCAGTGTGTATATATACAGAACTAAGATGCAGCTAGCGGATTACAACAGCATACAGGACAGGAGAAGTGGTACTGTGCAGTGTGTGTATATATACAGAATAAGAGCAGATACTGAGGATTACACCCAGTATACAGGACAGGAGAAGTGGTACTGTGCAGTGTGTATATATACAGAATAAGAGCAGATACTGAGGATTACACCCGGTATACAGGAGAGGAGAAGTGGTACTGTGCAGTGTATATATATACAGAATAAGAGCAGATACTGAGGATTACACCCAGTATACAGGAGAAGTGGTACTGTGCAGTGTATATATATACAGAATAAGAGCAGATACTGAGGATTACACCCAGTATACAGGACAGGAGAAGTGGTACTGTGCAGTGTATATATATATATATATACAGGACAGGAGAAGTGGTACGGTGCTTCCGTGGACATATCGTGGACATACAGTCAGACAGCACTAGCAGATGAGGTACTGTAGATTCCACCAGGAGGTTGTTCTGTGCATTTGACCAGATATGTAGTCAGCCACTATGAAGGTGACGCTTTCGGTGACTGTGATGAGGAAATATGGGAGTCAAGAAGACCATAAAACCGGTTTCCTTTGGCCTCCATGAGCCTAAGGCCCTTTCAGACAGGCGTTGCGGGTGCACTCGTCAAACAGTGCGGGCGCTGCGGAATCGCCACATTTTTCCCCGCGAGCAAAGCCTGTCATGCGTTTTGCACGCGCGGAGAAAAATCGGCACTTTGATACCCAGACCAACCTGCACTTCTTCACAGAAGTGCATGTTTAGGTCAGAGATTGTCCCGCTGGTATTATTTCACATTATAACATAGTTATAATGTAAAATAATACCCTTGGCCATCTCCTCAATGTTTAAACTGGTGCAGAATGAGTTAAAATAATAAACTAATAGTCACTTACCTGTTCCATTTGATCGCTGCCCGGCCTCTCTCTCCGTTAGCTTGAAAGAGGTAAAGGACCTGTATGATGTCACAGCATCACGATGGCCCAATCACCTGCTCCATCACTATGGTGATGGAGCATGATTGATCCGTGACCATGTGACATCATCCGCTGGCCCCAACCACTCATCCACAGCCTGAGGATAGTGTTTAAGGACCCTGGATGTGATGCTCACATGGTCACATGGACCGATCACATGCTCCATCACCATATGATGGGGCAGGCGATCGCGATGTGACGTCATCACAGGTCCTTTAGACTCATAGATGCTGCAGGGAAAGAGAGACAGATCGCGACTTCACGCATCAAGTGGCTAAGGTAGTTAACTTTATTATTTTTAACCCTTCCTCATCATTTAACAATGCATTCTTTATTAAGAATGTCATTATTTCCTTATAACTATGCTATAAGGGGAAATAATAGAGATTGGGTCCCGCTGCTAGCAGCAACAATGCGAAATCGCAACGCATCCGCACTTGGTTAGGCTGGGATGCTGCGATTTTCCCGCATCCTCATTCACTTCTATGGCCTGCGCTATGAAAAACGCACAATATAGAATATGCTGCGATTTCGCACGCAGCGA